>JAHWFP010173959.1:0-11903 GCA_023313725.1 Lithobius niger | reverse complement strand
GTTTGCAATCATCCAATCCCCTCATTATTAAAAGAATTTGTTTTCTTAGTATCCTCATATTGTTCGGTTCATATTATTTGATCCCTGCAGTGCTGCGTGTCCATCTCACCAGATAACATGATTAGTAAACAAAAACGAACTCGTTTGATGCTTAACGTAAGGTTTAACTGATTCGAAGTGAAAAAAACAGCAAAGGAACACAAATAAACTTTCCTGTAAAGTTTCAGATACTGCAGTGTTGGTGTACTGTTTAGTCCACGTGAAACCTTACTGCTGTATTAAAATGTTTTTTAACAATATTATTTTGCACACGATACTTCAGCTAATGATTGGTGCATTCTACTTGGCTGGAAAATGCTTAAAACCTCATCGTCTTAGTGGCTTACAACAGCTCTACAGGTAATTGAGGGTTCGTGCGAGTCTTTGAAAGCAGTAAGGTGATGAACGATAAGAAAATGACGTGACTGAAAAACACTGAAAAAAATTTAGCCAAGAAAGTAGTCGAATGTGTAACCTTACATTTTTATTCCTTTGTTTGGGTATAAAAAGTTTTGAGATTTGGCCTCCGACTTTAATTGTATTTACGTGTCTAATGGTTGGATACAGCCGTAAGGTTTCACGTGGACTAAACAGTACAGCAACGCTGCAGTATCTGAAACCTTACAGGAACGTTTATTTGTGTTCCTTTGCTGTTATGACTTCGAATCAGTTAAACCTTACCTTAAGCATCAAACGAGTTCGTTTTTGTTTACTAATTCGTGTTACTTTGGCATACCATACAGTTTAGATCAGCTTGTTTTTTAATGTTTTGTAGCTTTATCAATTACGGTTTGCACAACCAATAAGGAAAACCCTTTAATATTCAATCTAAGTTTTGCGTCTTGCTTCTACTTGTACTTGTTGCAAATGCACTGATTTCGCTCGCATTCAGTGCACCTTTTTCTTTTGGCTTGTACACAGCTCTGTATTATCAGCTTTGTCCGTTATTTGTAATATAGGATGGCAAGCTAAACATGCAACGGACATTTTAGCTTTAACACGGGAGTGTGACGCGAATTCATTATATAAATGAAAATGGTAATAAGGACAATCTTTCCTCTTCACGTGCGAGTGAATTGTTGGCTCACCAGCATTGTTTGATTAATCTTCAGTCTATGCCATGCGTCTGGCGTTTGCTGATTGGCGTTGTTGAATAATAACAATGTTTAAAACAATGTAAAACAATCTGTTCATTTAGAGCTCCCTAACCCTTGAACCACTTGACCAATTAGGGCTTATGGAAAGGGCACATCTACAGAGCAATACCTGTAAAATGAGCTAAGAACCAGCATTATAGGACAAATAGTTTGATCTGTAGAGAGCGTAGCAGAAAAATGTCTTACCAAGAACAACACGAAGAAGCCAAAAATGAAAATCACGATTCCAGCTCAAGTCCAGATCTCCGATGTGTCAAATCGGAAAGTTGGTACACATGTTTACCAAATCCAGTAAAGCTTGTATACCAAACGAGTGGAAAATGTTGAAAGACAGCAGAGAAATTAAGCATCGAAATTTCAGCTTTAACATGGGAGACCGAGGTCAAACCTTACAGTAAAGGCTACCGCTTTTACTAATTTTAATAATAAAGATTCAGAAAATCTTATAAAATTGCAAGATTTTTTTTAGGTTGGTCAAAAATTGGAAAGTCTTTGGCCGTTTTTGGAGATGTTTTCTGATATAAAATGTGTTGTACTATGAAAGTGAGAAAATCAAATAACTCAAATCTTGCGAATCCTATATACGGCCCTAAAACATTTTAGTGAATCAAAATTTTCAGTAAATAAAAATAGGAGTAAGAAAAGAAAAAATGGCAAATACGAGGCTCAACCATTGGTTTATTTTGCATAAATTACAGTCATGTATATACTATAATAATTAAACGAAGTAAGTATATCTTCAAGACTGTGATATGCCTTTGGGAATAAATCTTGACCCTGTAAAAATAAAATACCAGCATTCATTAAAATGAACTGATTTCTGCAACAACAACTCTGTACTCATGAAGTTAGTTCGTTCTACACACAATCAAAACAGAACTCTGCATCGGGTCGTCGGCATTAGGGTTGTTCGGGAACTCCAGCAACGAGAGACAACGGTGAGACAAAATTGTCATCGTGACGTAATATAACGTCAGGTCGAGAGCCAAACGAGACTGGCTCAAACTGGACTCACTTCGCTCGACTACAACTGCCAAGATGGAAAACGTTGTGTACATTAAGGATTGACCAAGCAAAGGCAGTCAGATTGTTCTGACCAAGGCCACAAAACACTTTTTCTGACTATTAAAAATTATTAATCCGAAATAATTATCGTGTTCAGAGCCAAAACGTAATGAGGTGGCAGGATTCTTTACGGGAACCGGATGCGGCAAGCTTACCTGACAAAAGTAGTCGAGGGAGACGGTAGCAGTATACAGGGTGTAACAAAAGGTTGTGTCCATATTTGGCTGACTAATTCCTTGCATCAAACTAAGAACATAATTCCTATAAACATTTGGACAAAAACGTTTTATTCTTTAGTTATCGCATGAATTAATAACCCAAATTCCAACTTCTTTCCCCCCACCCACCGACTCTCACTCCCACTAACTGGCGATTGCAAACACAAAGCAGAATAGGAAGGTAGTGAATGAAGATAGTGTAAAAACTGTTAAACAGTCAAAGTCAGAGTAACGGAAAAATATCTCTTGCCCAAACATTTGTTCTAGAGGGGGAGCAACCATTGTTTGAAATTGTCGTTAGTCAGTGTTAACGTGGGCCGGATAATACCATAGTGGTTTTAATCCCGTAAACAGATACACGGCAGAAACTCAAAAAGAAAAACGTCTTGAAATACGAAAATCTAAAACAAAACCTACAAGGGTGAACAGAACCCGTCAAGTTTCAGCCAATCAAAATAGTGATATCAGAACCAAAAATGGCTGCAACCAAGTAGCAACATTAGTTGTCAAGCTAATCCCACCGACTATTACCTCAAACGTTAAATCAAAAACTTGCTTGCCTACTAATGTAGCAACTTAGTGGCAGCCATTTTGAATCTGAAATCACTACTAGTGATGGCTGAAACTTGGGTTTTTTTTTTCACCCTTGTGGGTTTTGTTTTAGATTTTCTTATTTCAAGATGTTTTTCTTTTTGAGTTTCTGCCGTGCATCTGTTCACGGGATTAAAACCACTATGGTATTGTCAGGCCTACATTAACACCGACTAACGACAATTTCAAACAATGGTTGCTCCCCTTCTAGGACAATTGTTTGGGCAAGAGATATTTTTCCGTTTGTCTGTCTTTGACTGTTTAACAGTTTTTTTCACTATCTTCGTTCACTACCTTCCTATTCTGCTTTGTGTCTGCAATCGCCAGATGGGGGTGGGTGGGTGGGGGAAAAGAAGTTGAAATTTGGGTTATTAATTCATGCGATAACTAAAGAATAAAACGTTTTTGGCCAAATGTTTATAGGAATTATGTTCTTAGTTTGACGCAAGGAATTAGTCACCCAAGTATGGACATAACCTTTTGTTACACCCTGTATATTCTCTCTATCTCTATGGAGGCGGCTGAGACATCTCACTTCACGGACGTTGTTTTTACATCACGATGACGATTTTTTTCTCACCAACGTCTTTCTTGCTTCAAGTTCCGGAATAAGACTATTTGGACGAATTCTGGTTTTGAATGAAGCTAACTTAAAGACGGGTTGTCATACAAAAAAATTGCAGCATCTATAGCGCCATTGTCTCTAGCCCTTGCTCGCTGCAGGTAAAGGAATGCACAAAGAAACAACTTATAACTCAACTCTAACCTTATTGGCCGGCACCTTCTATTCTATTCTATTCTATTCCGTTCTGTTCTATTCTAACAAGCAACGTGCCTCCTTAAGGTGGCACTATCACCGATTGAAAGTGGGCAGAATCTGGCAACATCTAGATTGTCTATTGTAACGGACATTGGCTCACCCTCGTACCTACTTGTGTGCTGTTGTGTTGTGGTTGAATATTGTTTGTGCCAAAATCGTTCTGTAACAGTAAGGACTTTTAGGTTTTGCGCCAAAACCATGAGCGGATGTGCAGGAGAACGTGGCCAAGTATTGTTGGCCACGATTGGTACAAACTTTGTAACCAAGAACTGGATTGGTTAACGAACTCAAGAGGTGATTGGTTGTCCGGTGGAGCTCTGGATCCGACCGGAGCATATAAAAGTCAAGGGCTTCATAGCCCGGTGTTCTATTCCCGTTGATTCTTGTGTTGAGAAAGAACGTTATAATGTAACCCAAACCTTGTCATGATTATTCCGTATTAAACAAGGTTTAACTACTTCAAGTTTGGCGTCTACATTGAACACACGTGATACTATCTAGCACTTGCTTGTACCAAACGAAGGAATGCACAAAGTCATTTCTTTTAATGAAACACATAAGCCACGACCTCCTTAATGATTGAGTAAAAATTTGGTACGTCCTCGTGCACCTGGGAGCAAACCGTAAAGGTTAACGGTATGGGTGCATGGGTATTTTTCTTTACGCAACAGTTTTTTTCTTTACGAAACAGTTTTTATGTCAGTCTTACAAATAATATCTAGACACACGCTAGTCGCGCCAAGTTAGGCAATAAACATCACATCAATTCAATTGTCGACCATTGTAAACCATTGTAGCGTGACCACATAGCGTAAGTATCTTATATCCTGAAGCATAGTTGAGCACATTTCAGCTACTTGGGGGAAAAAATAATGTTGCACACAAGCTTAAATCGTGGTAAAACGGAGAGCAATGACCCACCTGACAAAAATTAACTTGTGTGGGAATGTCAGGGCACGGCTTTCAATGCAAAACTTGACCCTCAATAACGTTGCAAATGTTCAATTCTCATAGGGTGATTATTCACCGATACCGAGATAGCGGGAAGTGCAATACGATACGAGCTGCATACCTTTTCTGGTTTACAGCCTGGGGGTGTAACGGGAATAGCGTGGGAGGGGGCGTAAGTACGAAAGTATTGTTATAACCGTTGTTAGTATTGCTGGCGTCGTCTCTCATTGGACGGCCAAAGTTCCAAAATGACAACGTGTATACTGACGTGATTATATAGACACACGCTAGTGTGTCGTCACAAATCTTAACAATGTGGCCAAAGAAATTGTGTCTACGTCCAATTCACGAAAAACGACGTGTCAAAATAAAGCCAGAAACTGGTAAAGAGGCCACCAAGTTGAGAACAGTTCGGCCTCAGAAAGGAGTGATATGAACTAAATAAAAAAATAATTAAAAACTGATAAAGAAGCGACTAAGTTGAGAAAGTTTTGGCCTCTCAAAGGAGTGAAATATGAAATTAAAATATTAGAAAAATTACCACTGAAGCTGTTGGTGACATGGCACTTTGTTACACATCTGCAGGCTAGTTGAGTTGAATCTAATACACAATTAAAAGAAAAAGATGTGATATCATATCAAAAACCAAAACTGGCGCCAAGTTCCGAATGGTTCGGCTCTTCAAAGAAGTGATATCAATACACCAAAATATTCGCCAACTTAAATCGCACCGAATAATACTTTGGACGTTAAATGAAAACTTGAACATTGCTACCGAAAGTAGCAATGTTCTAGTTTTCATTTAACCTTCGATCTATTAGTCAGTGCGATTAACTTTGCGAATATTTCGGTGTGTTGACATCACTCCTTTGAAGGGCTGAACCATTCGGAAATTGGTGGTCCCTTTTACCAGTTTTGGTTTTTGATATGATTCTGATCATGCATCAAAACTTTGACCAAACACTTCCTGGAGCCTATGACCATATCAACCCATTGCTCCATTAAGTCTAGGGATCGTGCAGGGGCCCCAGATATTGTGCTCCACAACAAAATGGAAGCTACTGGATGGTTTCGTTTGATAAAAAAAAAAGCCATTGCCCACGCCTGAAAATTACGAATAAAATGTTAAAAAAAAAATACCGCATGCCCGTGTCAATTTTTTTTCGTACTTTTACCGTCTTTTCTTTTAGTTTAATGGGGATACTATGTATCTGCAATCTCCACTATTTGTTGATTATGTTTACCAACAAGTCCAATACTTCTGCAGTGACGTCATTGCGAGGGATCGGACAGTTCATCGCACGTTAAGCGCAACTTTGATGAACCATGGTAATGGCGCTGAGCTGATCCGTGAAATGTAGAAAGTGTTTTCGTTAAGACACAAGCTAGTGCATCACCCGGTAAGATTCAATGACAGCCTCACCGTCCATCCGATGCGTATATGTAATTTAAAGGCACATTCCTCTCGATTGGCTTTCCTGTATGGCTCAGTTTTGAAACATTACTTCATGACGCATATAAATGTTGCGAAGGCATTTATCCTATTTTACCTTTCGTGAGAAACGGTTTTGCTACATTCACTCTAACCTATGTAAAGGTTTGCAAAGGCTATTCCGTGCAGGATGCTCGAATATAGTGAGAAGGTAGCAACGTATAGACACAGGTGTAATATAGGAGGATGGCGAGACCACTACGAACACTTAAACACTCGTCTTTTACAGTTACAACCTAGGTAGACTACTTTGGCTGTTGGTAGTTCGTTCCGTTCATAGGGTCATCTTCAGCTACACTTCGAGAACTAAGGGTTTATTTACGCAACCATCTCGCAGCTAGAAGCTAGAAACCATCTGGAAATCCAACATGGCGACACTTATCGCTCCGCCGGCTCGCAACGAACAGAGTCAATCAGTTCAGAAAAGATTGAGAAAATAGTTTTGTCAGGGTTTATGCTATTGTCACGGATTAAACGACTGCACGCATTTACCCAAATTAAATCATTTACCTGCAAATCTACGGAACGTTGCTGCCATGAGAACAACAGCTTCGCCATCGCGATTAATTCTAGATTAGAAAATAAAAACTAATCGTTTGATGTCTAAGGTAAGGTTTATAGAATAAATGTTTATAATGTTGAAGATTTTTGGTCACATGTTTTCAACATGGCACATAGTTCGAAACATATTTTCAAGTTATTAATTCATTTTATTAATCGTAATTTAGTTAATTCGATTGTTTTCCGCTCGACTATAGTTAAGCCATCCTTCCAGTTAATTTATTACATTTATTTATTATTTTGTCACAACGTCACAACTGGGTGTAAATTTTACGTGCATAAAAAGAACCAATTCCTAAAGGGCCTCACAACACTGATGACAAGGATGTAGTAGTGTAGTTATTATTTGAGTACGGCTTCCTTTTATTGGCCATCACATATCTACAAGGTGCACCGCACACCCGGATAGAGAACTCCAACAACCACTCGATGTGACTGACAGTGATGTTGAACGTGAGCCATGTAAACCGAATATGCAGCTAAGTAAAAACCTAATGCTCAGAGCTAAGTCTATTTTATTTCAATTGTTGAAGAGTCTCCTTACATTAGCATGCACGCGAAAACACAACTCTCATGTTGAGAAAGTGTTGGCAGATTCAAAGAAATGCTTGGGGTTTGCTGGAAAACAGAGCGTTCTGGTAGAAGTCTTGGTAAATAAAACAAAATCCATTGTGCTCTTATTTGCGTTACTTCCCTGCTGCTGATTACAATGTATTACAGGTAAAACTGACAGGTGGGCATGAGGATTGGGAAGGGGGAGGGGGTTAGCCTTGTTTGCATTCCATTTTTTTTAGTCTTCTGTGCATCCGTACCGGCTGAGAAGACTATTACAACGACTTTGTCCGTCCGTCCGTCCGTCGCTTTTTCAACTTCGCAACGGTACCAGAAATTGACGACGACTGTTTACAACGTTCGATACAGTGTCAAAAGTTAGTTAAATAACATGACAAATTAAAACATCGTTGCCTCCTTATAGCTAGTAGACTTCTTCGACGTTAACTAAATTAAATAATAACATTTCATCGTCGAATTGAAATCCTAAAGATTTGTGTTAACGCAGCCGTAAAAACAAAAACATTTTAGCTTCGTTTAAAAAGAGTCCATTAGGCCTATCTGCTACTTACGAAACTAAACTGCCGTTAAAAATATCAGGCCTAAAAAATGAAAATTAGGTCTCAAATCACGTTACCATGGCAACATCAATAGTTGCTACCAGTCGCTGCTGCAGCGTTTCTCCTGTCCCAGGGCATGGAGGAATGATGAGACCAATCTCCTGGGACTAATCTTTCCTCCATGTCCCAGGATAGATAAGTAGGTAGTGACGCTTTCTGAAAACAGGGCCCAAAAAAAGACCTGCTTCCACCAACGGCACCAGAAGGCAGCACTCGTCTGGTCCACGTTCCAGCCGAAATTTGAAATAAAAAATGGCAGCGTCGTTGCCATGGTAACCATTGTCATAGCGACAATACCTGCGGAAATAGACGAAAATCTCGTGCGTGAGCAACATCCGAAGTTTTAGAACTTATTCTGTGTTCGATTCAAACTGTATATAGATCGTTACAATAAACATAAACTACGGATGCAGCATCAGCCTGAACGGGCGAAGCGCACGCTCGTTGGGCGTTCTCGGAACACAAAACCATGCGTTAAAGTTAGCTCCACTCGTAACGACAACCCGTTTAAAATTTGAATGTTGGATTTAAAAAAGTAAAACGATCAGCCAGTTCTGATGTTTCTTAAAATTATTTTAATGTCCTAATCTGAATTATGGTATATTTTAAACGATTAATTTTGTATTCCTACCGTTATCAATTTGTTTTAGTGACGCTAAATAGTTTTGATCCCCATGATGCTTTGCGCTTCCGTTACTTGACGGCAGCGCTCTCTGGCGGAAAAACTCTGAAAGCAGGTACTTCTTACGGACCAAATGTTTACCGTTGTGAGATAAAGAGTGGCGCTACCTACTTATCTACCCTGTCCTGTCCTTCCCTAATACCCCTGATCTATATAGGCTACGTTGCGCATTACGTTGTAACCAGGGCCGTAGGTGTAGCCCCCGCAGCCCCCGCAAGGCTGGGGGGGGGGGGGGCGGCCAAAAGAGGGCCCCAGATTTCCGACCTTGCAGAAGAAAAACGTCCCTTTTATTACCGAATTTTCCAAAGGATTAGGCACACAAGCTGTTAGCTCGAACCGAATAGACAGTTTGACCAACTCAAAACCTGCATGTATTCATTCACTGCCATCAGTAATTTTTAGTAGTATGCAGTAAAAATAAAATGGCCCACCCCCGTTCTTTTCCCAACAATATGAAGCGATTGACTCTCTTATGCTGGCCAGCCAAGCTGACTGCAGCGCCAGCTGATTCCTCTTGCAAGTCATCACAAAATGTCTTCATGAACTGGCCAGCAAATCTTAAAAAAAAAAAAAAAAACAGTTCGTGTCTCTAGTTCCTACGAACCACAGCTGGCACCATGAAAAGAAAATAACTTAAAACTATTGTTAGAGTTGAAATAATGATTAACAACATTTCAGCCAATCGTGTCAGACAATTTCGACCTAATGGTGGTTTCTCATTTCTGTCGAAACGCTACACGTGGGTGGTCGACTAACTAAACCGTGCAGTTGTGGAGTGCCTCTGATTTTTTGTTGTTGTTAACTGTGTTAATTTTTTGTTAATTTCCAATTCATGCATTATTCCTGTGATTTAAAATGTGTAGGAGCATCTCCGCCTTGCCATACTTTAAATTTGAGATGGTAAGGCTAAGCAAAAGAAAAATTACGTTTACCTTTCCCTCCTCTCTCACGGCAAAAAAACAAAACTAAAAATGCCGAGCAAAAATGTTTAAATAATTTTTGCTTACAACAAATTGCTGGTACCGATACCATAAGGAAAATTTCTGAATTCACCCCACAATTACGTAAAGGGCCCCAGATTTTTTCTTGCAGGGGGGGCCCAGAATTCTCAGCTACGGTACTGGTTGTAACACTGTAACTGTGTGCGCGGAGGCATACCAAAAATGAATAGGCCTATTACAAAAGTGAATAGGCTTACTGTGTACAATCCAAATCTCCGTTAGTTGCTACGTACGAAATTAAAGTTGTAAATTAGGCCTAAACGCTGACAATTATGCCTAAAACGTAAAATAAGCTTAAAAGCTAACACATTTGTAACGGGCAATTCTGAAGG
Source organism: Lithobius niger (assembly GCA_023313725.1). NCBI lineage: Eukaryota > Metazoa > Arthropoda > Chilopoda > Lithobiomorpha > Lithobiidae > Lithobius > Lithobius niger. Next base: position 1,822 of record JAHWFP010173959.1, on the reverse strand, counting down.
TTACTGTTTTTAGATTATATAATAGAGATAGCTGTTGCAATGCGTGATAGAGAAGTGTGCCTCACTATTGGTAGTGGCAGAACTTTACAGAAGACTGGATGCGACTAGGTAGTCGCTGTAGCCGCTTGTTTTAGGTTATAATCGTATTGCAAGGTTGAGTGAATGTGCGAAACGATGCTCATCAGGCGAGATTTTAACCAAGAGAATTTTTAACTCTAAAAGTCCCTGTTGAAACTTGGTACATTCATTGCTATTAGTTTAATCCGACTTTTCAGAAAGCACCATGTGTTCCATCTGGTAATTTTTGCTCATTTTTCAGCCCAAATCTAAAGTAAACTAAATTACAACTAAGCTAAAATAAATGATAATTAAATGCAAGCTATAGTTTCGTTTAGTTTAGTTTAATTTGAGGGTGAAAACGGTAGAAATTCCCACATAAAACCCATGGCGCCCTCTTTAGACTTATACGGAACTAATCGGAATGAATCTAAAACCTTTCAGTAGGGGGTCTCCGTCGCAAATTCTTGGTTTTACACATAGGTGTAATTGTCTTAGAATTGACAACGTTATCCGGCTTTTCCCTGCACTTGTCCCTCACGTTTGGCGATGCCATCGGGGACCATCGTGTCCCTGGTAGGTTTAACCTTGGTGGTAAGGCATTCGTGACCCAAATACCATACCATCAACCCTTCCTCTGCAGCCGAGCTATCGTCCTTGTTTTAAACTTTTAACTGTTTAACTTTTATAGTGTATAATTTTTTTTTTGTTTTAACATCGGACGGCAGTCAGTGACCACCCACCCAGTCCTTGTCGCTCCGGTTGCGTTTGCAACAAACCTATATCTAGACACACGCTCGTGTGTCGCGCCAAGTTAGGCAACAAACATCACAACAAACATCACATCAATTCAATTGTCGAGGTTGTAAACCATTGTAGCGCGACGCCATTGCGTCAGTGTCTTTATTTCTTAAAGCATAGTTGGGTACATTTCAGGTACTTGGGAAAAAATAATAATGCGGTACAAATGCTTAAATTGTGTTGAAATCGAGATCAATGACCCACGTGACAAAAATTAACTCGTGTTTGAATGCCAGCTCTGCTGCTTTCAATGCAAAATCTGCCCCTCAATAACGTTGCAAATGTGTTACTACCTAGCTAGCTAGCTTAGTCAGCTCATCCCCGTGTTAAATCCCATAGGGTGATTATTCATCGATTCCAAGATAACGGGAAGGCTTCCAGCTATGAAATTGGTCGAATGGGTGGACAACAATACGAACTGCGTACCTTTTATGGTTTGGAGCCTGGGGGCGTAACAGGGATGGAGTGGGAGGGCGCGTAAGTACGAAAATATTGTTATAACCGTTGTTAGTATTGTCGGCATCGTCTCTCATTGGACGGTCAAAGTTCCGACAATGAGAACGTGTATACTGACGTACGTGCCTAGGTACACACTAGTGTATCACGATAAATCTAAATAACGTTGCAAAGAAATTGTATTCACGTCCAATTCACGAAAAATAAACCAAGTGTAAAAACAAAGCAAAATAAACAAAGCCAAAAACTGGTAAGGAGGCCACCAAGTTGAGAGTGGTTCTGCCCTTCAAAGGAGTAATATGAACACACCAAAACTAACTAAATACAACAAATTACAACAAATTACAACAAAATTAAAACCAAACCAAAAGCCAATAAAGAGGTGACTTAGTTGAGAATGGTTCGGCCTATAGGCAAAGTAGTAGCAAATTGTTGAAAACCAATTTCTTGTTGACGTGGCGCTTTATTACTCATCTGCACGGTAGTGGAGATGAGTCAATACACAATT
>JAHWFP010173958.1:47327-83213 GCA_023313725.1 Lithobius niger | reverse complement strand
ACTTGAAATTTAATTATGGGCTTTTGTTGTTTGTTTTGGTTCCCCCCACCCCACCAACCACGGCTGTCACATGCTTTTGTTACCTTTTGCGTTCTTACTTGAAATGCAAATAAAAGCTTTCTTTCCTGAGGTCAGGAATAACTTTCTTGATTTCTTTACTGAGGTCAAGGATACGGGTTATAGCGACGGGGAATGGTTGTTTGGACTTAGAAAAATTCGACGTGTAACGTCTTTTTTGAAACACCCTGTATTTATATTTGTATTTTAGCTAAGTAATTTCGGTTAAGATTAATGGAAAGAATAGATTCCCAACTTTCAGATAATCCTAAGCATGTCTATTTTGGGCAATTAGAGGGGTTGCAAGCGCACTTCGAATTCGAAAATCACCGTAGTTTTTTGCCGCTATGCCAGTACCTGTTCACCTTTAAATGGGCGTAGGACGGTTCCTATCTATGTTAAACAATTTTAGTTAGAATTGATGGAACGAATAGATAACCACCTTTCAGAAAATCCTAAGCATGTCTATTTCGGACTATTACACGGCTCGCAAGAGAATTTCGAATTCAAAAACCACCATACTGTAACGGCGGACGCTACGATGGCTTAGGTGCTTGTAACGCCCTCGGTTTCCCTGGTGTACATGGAGTTTCAGTCTAAGGTTATATGGTGTTTACGACGACTTTTACGGCATAAGCACAACTTAGGGCTACAATCCCAGCATGGGGGATGGAGCGTCGGGTCCTAATTAAAGGGGCTTAACCTTAATACTGTAGGTAATCACTTCCACCAACGGTGGAATTTAACTGTTTATATAAACTAAAAGTTACAAATGGGCTATATAGTTATTTTACACTTAAACAATTAATCAATCTAGCAAACGAACTGAAGCTTAAAACTCCTGGTTTTATTTTTGGCAACAGAGAATAAAAGAACACTTTACATCGTAGTTTGCTTCGGAAAGCTTTTGAATCAAATTAATTAAAAGCAACAAGTTTGAATTTACAACAAGTAATTCACAAGATTTCAGACAAACAACCCTTGTGTTTGAATAAAGTTAAATTTTCACATTAGAAAAAGTAATACCGAGTGCTCCCGGAGACACCCGCAAGACTGAATAGCCGCAACTGATAGCAGTCTATCTGACAGTATGTTTCATACACGATCAACAGTTATGTTATGTTTCTAAGTTTTCCAAGTACAAAAGATCAACATCCCTAAGTTCCCGCAGAAACTGTTTTAAGAAATAAAAAGCCCGGCAATTTTATACTTAGGCATCAGTATTTTTCCTTTGACTTCCACAAAGATCAAACCGTCAGTTTAAATTAAAAATCCATTTAAAATAAACTAGAAAAATTGGTTTTTAGGAAGAGCACCACTCTTACGGTGAAAAGTGAGAGAACCTAATATGCCGCTTAAGGCGTCACCACCATAATTTTCTCTAAGCTAGACGTTAAATTTACGAATTTAAACTATGAATTTAGAATATGGGGGTCCTAAACTACACCTTTAAAAGCTAAACTACAACAAACGAACCACTACCATTATGCCCGGCATAGCATCCTACGGACATGGCGCCTCCACTCCTGACTGGCGTGACCCTTCTAGCTTGAGAGATTTGTGAGCTGTGCTGTGGAGGGAGGGGTGAGGGGGCTTTTTATGCTAGAGACAGGAAGTTCGCGTGGACGGGCAGGAGAGCTGCGGGGTCTGATTGGCTGAAGGCCAGGAGAACAATGGAAAGTGGGAGGAGGAGTCGGTTGGACAAAGGGTTTTGGTGCAGAACCGTTTGAAGGAGTAGGGACATGTAAAGATAGGCCAGTTTGAGTTTTACTCAAGTGAACTTTGGAAAAAGGCCTTTACTTTGAAATATTGACTATGGAAGAAAAATTTACATGATTGCAACGTGAGTAGGTTCTGGTTAAAGCTTAATACTTGGGTTTGGGTAATGCATAAAGCATTACTATTAAATTTAATAGGCTTTAACTGAAAACTGCAGCATTATACACCACAACTAGTTTGGCTGGGGTGGGGGGGGGGGGAGATTGAGGATTCGGATTTTTATGCACAGTTTGACTTTCGGATTGCTTGGGAACAGATCTTTTATAAATATCTTTTGGTTTTAATAGAAGAACAAGCTAGCAGTAGCATTCGGAAGGTCTCAGTCGGGTTTAGAGGAGAACTAAAACAAACAAATATACCCTAAAATTCGTGTCCGGTTGAATGCCGATGTCGAATTACTTTGGACTAATGGTAGTGTTTCTGGGGGCAAAATAATATATAAAAGATTGAAAACTGGTTAAATAATCTAGCTCAGTTGAATGCTATAACTAAGGCTGTACCGATACCGAGCTGCCGAGCCGATTCGCGGCGAGCAGAGCATGATCGGCAATGCTCGGTACATGACGTCCATTTAACCGAGCCGAGCAGCGCGTCTCACGTCTAGTCTTGGTACGCGATCCTGGGGCCAATGGTCTTTGAACGCAAGCTTCAGTTTGTCGGATTCCAGTTCGATGATTCCAGTTGATCCCAGTTTATGGTCTATGCATGGTTCCTGCTGCAGGAAGGTTGAACGATTACCACAAAATTAAATGCAGGAACTAAATTTGTAAGTAATTAGTGCAGATTAACAATTTTTTTTTATGCTGAAACCTGAAAAAAAATTAAGAAACTTACCTTCATTACGAAAAACCTGTGTTATAGTGTCAACAGCACTCATTTAATTATTTTGTATGCTCAATTGTTAAAGTTAGCTTAAAAGTGATTTTACTCATAATAAAAATTACTTGTTTTGTTATAATAATGGAGGTTTAATTGAAGGTTTAAATGCAGGTTTAACTGGACACACCAGGTATGCCGATATGTCATCAATTACAGTTTACGAAACTAATAGTAGCCTATGGCTGTTGCTGTACCAGGCTGTTTTAGTGAAAAGAATTGATTTGTCTAGAACCTGCTTGACATTTAGCGAGTGCTGAAAACAGGGATTCTGCCAGTGTGAAAAATGTAAAAATTTGCAAGTGGTAAAAAAAAAAAGGGGGAAAATGTAAAAATACAAGTGATGGTGTGAACAAAAAAGGCAAAACGCATTAACGAAGTAAAAAAACAAAAACAATTATCCGTCTTCATTTTGGGCCCGGAATTACGTAGGAATGTATGTTGTTAGCCCGCGAAAAAAAAAATGAATTGGTTTATTGCCGTAGTCGCTTTGAATTCGCTTTTGCTCTCTTGTGTGAAAGTACAAAGAAATTACAATGGTTAAAGAAAAAATTGTTTTAAGAAGTGTGAAATTGGTGTGATATATAAAAACGAAGAAATAGTAATACAAAAATGAAAAGTAGGTATGTAAAAAATGTGAAAAACATTAAAAGCGTGTATGTGAAAATGTGAAAAAATGGAAAACAGGTATGTGAGAAATAGGTAAAAAAAATGAAAAGCGGGTATGTGAAAAAATGAAAAAGTTGGAATGTGAGAAAATGTGAAAAAAGCTGGTACTCCCGGCAGCACCCTGGGATTACTAAAGCTGATCGGTTCTGCTCGGCAGCACTGATCGGCTTGGTTATGCTCGGTGTACCAGGCATTTTTTGAGCGCTCGGCTCGGCAGGGAATAATGTGCTCGGTACAGCCTTAGCTATAACGCATTAAGTTAAGTTGGACGTTTAACGTTAAGGTTAAAAGACAAAATCGATCGATGTGGAAATTTTTCAAAAAGATTTGCTGCAGACAAAATCAATAAAAAATATCACACTTGAAATGGTTGTCTGTATCCACATGTATGTGAGGTTAAGTACCATAAAATGGCAGCCCCTCCTAAACTACAACTAAGCTAGTGTTTTAGGGCTTTTTGCCCTAAAATAGAAACAATAAAATAGAAATACAAGGTTACAAGTCTTCAATAATGGCGGTCATGATGAAGGAGCGCTACGGTGGGTTTTGAGTGATTTTCAATTGTTGATTGTGGATCTTCTAGTTTTCGTATTTGGGCTTCCCCAAGAGGTAGATATTCTGGATGGCTATTAAATGTCGAAGAGTTTGATCGATTCGGTTCATTATTAAGAAAACGGAGAGATTTACATTATCGAGGCATTTCGGCGCTCAAGGAAAAAAAAATTCGCTTCGTTTAGCAAAACGAAGGTTTTTCGACGGTTCACGTTTACACGCCCCCAAACGCAGGATTTTATTCAGGGTCCTTAGAACTCGGAATAAAAACTAGAATAGAAGGGTTAGTGCACACAAGATATGCAATAAACACAAGACCGCCAAAATAAGCAAAAATTGACATGAAATAAAATACACTGTTTACAAAAATGTTGACTTTGCCATATTGTGTGTTTGGGGGACTAACGTTTTTGCAGCTAGGAAAACTAAGTAAAATTAAAAGTTACAAATTAAAAACACTGTTTTTGCAGCCATTAACTAAATACTGTCCGCGCTGCTTGGTGCTGGAATATCGTCCTAGTATTTGAAAATGGGGCAAGAAAAAAAACATTTATCAAGAAACACACTAGTTTTACAGTACAAAGTTAAGTTTGTTGTTTCGTTATAACAAGTAAATGAGGCCGTCTATTGCTCTGGTAATATGTCCCGTACGGATTCTGCCTTTGCTCAAGTCTAGTCGTTTTTTTTATCGGGGACGACTGTGATAGTAACCCTCCGCCGCATTTCAATTAACCTAGCCGCTGCGATAGGGATCGGAAAATCGAATCCTATGGGTGCGCCGTAAACGACCAGCGCTATTTACTGTTAAACTACTCCCACTGGAATGGTTTAAGGTTACCAAACAACTTGTTATACAACAACATAGTAATACAACGCTGGGAGGTTTTATGGATAAAAACGCAACAACCTTTCAACGACAAAGTTAACCTTTTGCCCTCAAAGGTGAGACAGACGGTTTTTTATAAAGAAAACCATTTCGTTTAAAACTTTAAGAGGAGTCAACCGGGGACAAGTTGCAGCTCCCGTGGAATATTCCTAATGTATATTTAATTAGTGTCGTTACAATGTTACAATCTTTGTTAATATTCTCCCACAGAGGGAGACGTTGATAGTGACAAAAAGTGTAAAACATAGGCACTTAAAATTTAGATGTGAAGGCCAAAACGGGAATTAACTGGGAGTTACTTAGGATGAGCTCCGAACAGACCAAAATGACAAAATTAAAAATACAGGTAAAATTTAATTTTCAGCCAATTTGTATTGAAAACAAAATGTTTAACATTTAAGAATTTTTAAATAAAATACCTACTTAACGCGTCGGCGTTTAAGTGAAACTTGCCAGGCTTGTACCGGACAGTGTAGTCATAATCTTGGAGGATGAGGCTCCACCTAAGCAATATGGGGTTTTTGCCAGACATTTGCTTGAGCCAGTAAAGTGGGTTGTGATCCGATTCGATGATAAATTTTGTCCCATAGATGTAGGGTCGTAATTTAGCAACAGGCCAGATCAGACAAGCACACTCTTTTTCAGTCGTCCCGTAATTTTGCTCACGGGCTGTTAATTTACGTGAAACGTAAAGACAGGGGTGTTCATCTTCACCAAATTCTTGTGACAACACGCAGCCCATGCCACGGTCGGAACAATCGCATTGGAGGATGAAGGTTTGGTTGAAATTGGGGGCTCTTAGGACAGGAAACGTCACTAAGGCAGTCTTCAAAGTTTCAAAGGCAGTTTGCTTTGAATCGTCCCATGAGACGGGATCAGGTGCATCCTTTTTCAGGGAGTCTGTCAGGCTTGCACAGATTTCGGAATAGTGGGGAATGTAACGTTGGTAGTAACCAACCAAACCAACGAAGGAACGGACATCTTTCTTAGTTTGTGGCCGTGCGAATTTTTCAACAGCCAAAACCTTCACTTCTGAAGGTGTGCGAGTTCCATTGCCCACTTCGTGACCAAGAAAAGTAGCTTTGCTGCAAGCGACCTGCGATTTTTTTGCGTTCACAGTCAACCCGGCCTTCTTGACAGCAAAGAAAAAATTAAAGACATTTGTCTAAGTGTTGTTGCCACGTTTCGGCACCAACGGCGGTGTCGTCTTGGAAAGGAGTGACATACTCCTCCATGCCACGAGTGACATTGTCCATAAGCTTCTGGAAGCAAAATGGAGCGTTTTCATCCCCATATTCATCATAAGGGGAGCAAACTTCCCAATGGGGGTAGTGATAGTGGCGACCATTGAAGCCTGTGGCGTCAAGCGCACTTGCCAAAATCAATGGTTAAGGTCAAAAATAGATATATTTCCACTAAGCTGCATGCTCAATACATTCCTCGATATTGGGAATTGGGTAATCTTTAGTTACCGTATTGTTGTTCAGCTCTCTGTAGTCAGCTACAGGACGAGGGCTAGCGTCTTCTTTTTGTACAATAATCATGGGGGATCCATGTGGGGAATCCGTTTCCACAATTAAGCCCAGATCTAACATACGTTTGATCTCTGTAACTATTAAGTCACGTTCGAACTTAACAAGCCTGTAATATTTACAAGGCTTTACCTGTGTGTCAATTAGCTCCACATCGTGGGTGACAATGTCGGTAGAGTAGAAAAAACACCGTATACTTGGTCAAAGACTTTAAGCAAGTCGGATTTTTGAAACTCTGACAAATCTCCTGTCTTTTTGAAAAGACTCATGGCTTCTTTTGAATTAAGATGGCCATCACCAGGCTTGTCGGACCAAACATGGTCGTGGTGAGTAAACTCACGTTCGTGACTGTAAGAATGATTGCTTGACCCTTCCCTAGGCAGATAGAGCTTGAGCAGGTTGATGTGGTAAATGGTCTCCTTTTGAGAACCAAACGATTTTTTTTATCAGATAATTGGTGTCTGAAAGTCGTTTTACAACATCACAGGGTCCATCCCAATAAATTTCTAACTTATTGGCTCGGTCAGGTTTAAGGACTAGAACCTTATCACCTTCCTTGAACTTACGTTCAACTGCCTTACAATCATAGGTTTTATTTTTCAACTGGCTCTTCACAATATTTTCTTGTGAGAGTTCCCATGAGTATTTGAATCTCTGTAGCAAATCCAGGATATACTCAAGGACGGATGGATGGAAGTCGGGTTCAACCCATTGGCATTTAACAAGCTCGAGAGGGCCTTTCAAATTTCGGCCATACACCATTTCAGCAGGTGTAAATCCAGTACTCATGTGGAGCAGTACGGAGTGCAAACATTGCACCGGGAAGGCATCTTTCCCAGTCTAGTGACAAACCGCTTTCAGTACCGCTTTGAGGGTTCTGTGAAATCTTTCCACAGTGTTGGACTGTGGATGATTCACACTTGAATTAATACACTTAATTCCGCACTTTTCAAGGAATAAAGTGGTGAGGGCAGATATGAAGAGCGAGCCTAAATCCGATTGTAATTCAGAGAGGAAGCCTAACCACGAAAAGATGCCGAGGAGGGCGTCTACTACACTTTGGCTGTTAACCTCTTTAAGGGGCACGGCCTCGGGAAACTTTGTTGCCGGATCGAGGAGAGATAGAATACTTCTGTGCAGATTTTCCGTTTTTCTGGCAGGTAAGACAAGTCAAGACAAATAGCTCAATGTCGCTAAAACATTTGGGCCAGTAAAAATTTGTAAGCACTCTTTCCTTTGTTTTGGAACGCCCTAGATGGCCCGCTCATGCATTAGCATGTGCAGTGCTTAGAACTTAATTTCTACACTTCTGGGGAAGAACTAGTAGCCTGTTGATTAGCAGCCTTCCCTCAGGGCGAAAAGGTTAGCGAAAAAGCAAATCGTGATCAACGAAAAACAGCTTGTTTTCGTCTTACTGGCTTTCTGGAAGCTCAGCATACTTTCAACACAATTGTAAAGTTGGGCATTCACGCTGGAGTTTTAAAAACTCGGTTTTATCAATTTTGAGAAGTTGTGTAAACTGCTCTGTCTGAGGGCCTAAAATTGCCTCATCCAAAACATCTTGTTTGGGGCTGACAAAACCTTCTGTTACTGCTCGTGGAGTAACCTCACTTGAGTCGCTATCTGACCCCTCGCTATCAGTCTGGCTCTCACGGTAATTAGGGCGTAAGAGAGGGAGCTGATTGACGGCGCGTGCCTGTGCACGGGTGACTGCGTTCACGTTAAGTGGGGAGGGCAACAAGACCTTTTTTCTCTAACACAGTTTGAGATGGCACGCCCAACAACATTCTGAAGTGGGGGCCCACGTGGTCAGATACGAGAGCTTCTGGTTGAATAGTTCCGTAGGGGGTCTGAACCTCAATTAAGGCAATAGCATGCGCAGTCGTCTTATTGATTAAAGTATTATGACAATGCGTGTACTGGCCAGTAAACTGGTCGGGTTTTACGAGCTCACGAGCGATTACATCGTGCGTGGAAACGGTGGCACGTAAAACAAGGCATTTTTGGCCGTTTACGGACCATTCATGAATATGTTTTGACAAAACAACTTCGGGTGGGGCATGACTGATAGTTACAATCTGCTGCTGCGGCTGCTTTTTCGTCAGCCATTCGGATACCACAATCTTGGCGTCTATGTCCGATTTTTTTGCAATAAAAACAAGTATCATCGCCAATAAGATGAGGTTTGTCGAACTCACGGTTTGAGCAAGTTTTAGTGGTTGAGTCCCCATTAGTGGAGTCAGTTTTCACCTCGGCGGAACCAGCCGGTTTAGCCGCCTGGCCCGATTGTGGTTACGGTTATGGTTACCACGTTGATTGTTGGAAGGTTTAGAACTGTGTGTTGTCGTAGCAGCTGTAGAAGTTGCCTTAACAGGTCGAGAAGCAGCATCACTGGAAATCTGCTAATTACGAGTAGTGAATTCAACACATAACTGGGCCGCTTCGGCCAATGTCCCTAATTTAACTTGATCAGGGATCCACTTTCTGAGATGAGTTGGACAAGATTTGTAAAATTGTTCCAAAAGCATGAGGTTGACAAGTTTGTCATAGTTACGGTTAACCTTAGCCAAGCTAACCAACGGGGGAAAAGAGTTTCTAACTCAAATGCATAATCATGGTATTGCATTTCCGGTTCTTTCTCCAACGAACGAAACTGTGTTTGCAAAGACTCTTTAGTCTGTACAAAATGGGCAAGCAATTTAATTTTGACTAATTCGTAGTCCTGCATTTCGTTGTCAGATAGCTGATCACAAACTTTAATTAAAACCTCACCGACGAGGGGTTGAAGACCCGTGACCCATTGGTCTCTAGGAATTTTTTGACTAGTCATTGTTCGTTCAAAAATCTTAAGGAAACTGTTGATTTCAGTTTTAGGCGTCCACTAATTGACCAAACGAACTACGTAGGCAATTTTCCCATATTTTGCAACTGAAGCGCCGTTAGCTCCGTTTGGAGCAGGGTTATGATTTAAGGTAGCAGCGTTTAGCTTTGCTAGTTCGAGCTGCTTGTCCAGTTTAGCTAGTTCCATAGCACTGGCATGGTCATTAATTTGGGCTTCTTGGTCCCTTAATGCTAATTCATGAGTGCGACGACGGTCGGCCTCAGCTAAGTCAACAGCACGTTTTTTCTCTGCGTCTGCTACTTCGAGTGCTCTTAATTTAAGTTCTTCTGCTTTAAGAAAGAGTTCGTTTTCTTTAGCTGCTAATTCTTTTTTGGCGAAAATCGCAGCTTCTCTCCTTCCAATAGCATTAGCTAGTGCATTGGAAAGTTCAACTAAATCCAATTTACCATCTTCGAGGGCTGCTCGTAAGATTTTTTGAGATTCGGCTCTAGAATCGCTGACTGTAAAGCCTAGGTTTAAACAAGCTTTCTTTAAATCCTTGTTTTGCAAATCACGGATGATTTCTTCTAATTCTTCCATTACGGACATTTTTAGTTTTAACGTTTAACGTGGTTTCAAAATAAAGTTTTTATAAATGAAACAAAAATTAAATGCAGTCGCATAAAATTTAACGTTAATTTTGAGCAGAGCGAATTACTTAAACTTCTCTCCCAAATCCAATAAGGTTGCACAAAAAAAAATACACTTTCAAGACCCCTAGCACTCTGGTATATGAATAGCTAAATTGCATAACTGCTATCAACTACAACACTCGGCTTGGCGGCCTCTAAGCATATCTCATGTACACTTACCCAATTTTTGTACAATCGCTGTACGGTCAGTCTGTCCTTCCAATCCACCGTAGTCGATCGAGTCGATCGTCGATCGATTTTTGGAGTCGATCGTCACTGGCGGTCAAATCCACGGGACCTTGGGGAATCACACACAAAATCCTCGGCTTGGCTGAACAGAGCGCCTGGCTCCTTGAACGGACGGCTTCTCTCACAGCATCTGTTGGGGTAAAAGCATCACACGGCGGGTGGACGTCTACTGGAAGCGGCAGCTGTTGCTTCCTGGCGCCGGCAGTTGTTGGAGCTGCTGGGCGGGGGTTTTACTATTTTTTTGCTTTAGTACGACATCTGCTTCGTGACTTTTTTAGCTTTGTCACAGGCATCTACTTCGTGGCCATGTTTACGGGACCACAGACGTCTAGTTGGAAGTGTCTTGCATCTTTCTAGGTTTTCGGGTTTGCAGTATGGCAGGGGGAAAACGCTTGACGGGAACAGCACCTGTTCATCCCACCACTGCCACCAGATGTAACGGCGGATGCTACGATGGCTTAGGTGCTTGTAACGCCCCCGGTTTCCCTGGTGTACATGGAGTTTCAGTCTAAGGTTCTACGGTGTTTACGACGACTTTTACGGCATAAGCACAACTTTGGGCTACAGTCCCAGCATGGGGGATGGAGCGTCGGGTCCTAATTAAAGGGGCCTAACCTTAATACTGTTGGTAATCACTGCCACCAACGGTGGAATTTAACTGCAAACGAACTGACACTTAAAACTCCTGGTTTTATTTTTGGCAACAGAGAATAAAAGAACATTTTACATTGTAGTTTGCTTCGGAAAGCTTTTGAATCAAATTAATTAAAAGCAACAAGTTTGAATTTACAACAAGTAATTCACAAGATTTCAGACAACAACCCTTGTGTTTGAATAAAGTTAAATTTTCACATTAGAAAAGGAGACACCCGCAAGACTGAACAGCCGCAACTGATAGCAGTCTATCTGACAGTATGTTTCATACACGATCAATCGTCCACAGTTATGTTTCTATGTTTTCCAAGTACAAAAGATCAACATCCCTTAGTACCCGCAGAAACAGTTCTAAGAAATAAAAAAGCCCGGCAATTTTATACTTAGGCATCAGTATTTTTCCTTTGACTTCCACAAAGATCAAACCGTCAGTTTAAATTAAAAGTCCATTTAAAGTAAACTAGAAAAATTGGTTTTTAGGAAGAGCACCACTCTTACGTTATGGGGTGAGAGAACCTAATATGCCGCTTAATGCGTCACCACCATAATTTTCTCTAAGCTAGAGGTTAAGTTTACGAATTTAAACTATGAATTTAGAATATGAGGGTCCTAACCTAAACTTTTAAAAGCTAAACTACAACATACGAACCACTACCATTTTGCCCGGCATGGCATCCTACGGACATGGCGTCTCCACTCCCGACTGGCGTGACCCTTCTAGCTTGAGAGAGATGTGAGCTGTGCTGTGGAGGGAGCGGTGAGGGGGCTTTTTATGCTAGAGACCGGAAGTTCGCGCGGACGGGCAGGAGAGCTGTGGGGTCTGATTGGCTGAGGGCCAGGAGAACAATGGAAAGTGGGAGAAGTCGGTTGGACAAAGGGTTTTGGTGCAGAGCCGTTTGAAGGAGTAGGGACATGTAAAGATAGGCCAGTTTTGAGTTTTACTAAAGTGAACTTTGGGAAAAGGCCTTTACTTTGAAATATTGACTATGGAAAAAATATTTACATGATTGCAACGTGAGTAGGCTCTGGTTAAAGCTTAATACTTGGGTTTGGGTAATGCATAAAGCATTACTATTAAATTTAATAAGCTTTAACTGAAAACTGCAGTGTTATGCACCACAACTAGTTTGGCTGGGGGGGGGGGGAGATAGAGGATTTGGATTTTTATGCACAGTTTGTTTTTCGAATTGCTTGGGAACAGATCTTTTATAAATATCTTTTGGTTTTAACAGAAGAACAAGCTAGCAGTAGCATTCGGAAGGTCTCAGTCGGGTTTAGAAGAGAACTAAAACAAACATATATACACTAAAATTCGTGTCCGGTAGAATGCCGATGTCGAATTACTTCGGACTAATGGTAGCGTTTCTGGGGGCAAAAGAATATATAAGAGATTGAAAATTGGTTAAATAATCTAGCTCAGTTGAATGCTATAACGCATTAAGTTAAGTTGGACGTTTAACGTTAAGGTTGAAAGACAAAATCGATCGACGTGGAAATTGACAAAATCAATAAAAAATATCACACTTGAAATGGTTGTCTGTATCCACATGTATGTGAGGTTAAGTACCATAAAATAGAAGCCCCTCTTAAACTACAACTAAGCTAGTGTTTTGGGGCTTTTTGCCCTAAAATAGAAACAATAAAATAGAAATACAAGGTTACAAGTCTTCAATAATGCCGGCCAGGATGAAGGAGCGCTACGATGGGTTTTGAGTGATTTTCAATCGTTGATTGTGGATCTTCTAGATGGAATTTTCGTATTTGGGCTTCCCCAAGAGGTAGATATTATGGATGGCTATTAAATGTCAAAGAGTTTGATCGATTCGGTCCATTATTAAGAAAATAACGAGATTTACATTATCGAGGCATTTGGGCGCTCAAGGAAAAAAAAAAATTCGCTTCGTTTAGTAAAAAAACGAAGGTTTTTCGACGGTTCATTTTTACAATACGCTTTCACCGCATGTCATCCCCCTTCACCTTTAAATGGGTGCAGGACGGTCCCTGTATTAAAGCAATTTCGGTTAGGATTGATAGAAACACTAGACCTCCACCTTTCAGATATTCCTAAGTATGTCCATGTGGAGCTAGTAGTCAGGGTCTGGTATAGCAGCGACCACCTGACGTGACATTCTGATCGACGAACAGTCGAGTTTTAAAATTCTTGTTCATTCCATTGTTGTATTATTATAAAAAGAGGATCTGCAGCTTTCCAAATAGGCATCATACAGTTCGATGTCAACGTGATGTTTTAAATAAAATACAGATAATGTTCAAGGAAAAGAAAATCTACAACTTAAGGTTCAAATGGTTATATTTCGTGTTTTTTCCCCCAACATTTCACGCAATGTCGAATTCCAGAGGCCGTACCGCTTAACCTGTGCGAGTTGTGTTATTGTGCCATAGGATATTTTTAGCTAGTTATAACTTTATCTTTCCAACGAGCTATAAAAAATTAAAATCGGTTATTTGGTTACAGAGATACATATTTTTTGGGTTAAGTCATGTGGCGGCATCTTTGATGATGTCATGGTGCTAAACCGGAAGTGCTGTCAGTGGGCACTATATCCAAAAATGTTAAAATTTCATGCTTTTTTCCGGAAGTGCACGATTGTTGCCCTTGGCCGCTAGACTAATAAAGAGGCCACCAAGTTGAGTATAGTTCGGCCTATCTAAGAATGATATGAAATTAAAATATTGGAGAAAAGGCCACTCAAGCTATTGTTGATGTGGCACTTTATTTCATAGCTAAAGGCTATTGAGTTGAGTCTAATACACAATTTAAAAAAAATGCACTGATATATCAAAAACCAAAACTGGTAAAAGGGACCGTCAAATTCCGAATCGTTGAAGGGGCGACATCAACACACCGAAACATTCACCAAGTTAATCGCACTGAATAATACTTTGGACGCCAAATGAAAACTTGAACATTGCTACCAAAAGTAGCAATGTTCTAGTTTTCATTTAATCTTCGAACTATTAGTTGGTGCGATTTATTTGGCAAATGTTTTGGTGTGTCGATATCACTCCTTTGAAGGGCCGAACCATTCGGAACTTGGCCGTCCCTTTCACCCGTTTCAGTTTTTGGTATTATTAATGTTTCTGCTGGCCATTATTTGCTTCCCAGAAGTTGTTCATGAAAACTGAAAACAAAAAAAAAAAAAAAAAAAAAATTTCAACGGTGCCGTCATTTGGCACACATAACAATAGATGGACATTTTCTCCAACATGGAACAATTTAAAACAGTAGGGTCGCTTCCGCACACATAACGTGGACAACATATACATGATTTAACCTCGAAACAATTAAAAAAGGTACTCTAAAAAAGGGACCCGCGCCCCAGGCCTTTGGCACCCCCTCCCTTCTATCAACCAGCTTCTACTTCCCGATCCTTAATAAAAAAAAAATTCGAAAAATTTGTAAAAAAATACCGATTTTGCCTAGAATTTTAGGATCTAAATTGAATTCTAAAACCATCCGTACAGCATCAGAGTACTCGTTTATAGGCAGAGATACATATGTATCGTTCTCGTCAAACTGTTTTTATTTTATTTTATTTTAAGAAGAAGCAGTCGGAGGCAGTGGCAGATAGCGCCTGAAGTTCACTGCATTGAAAACGGGCTGCCATGGCGATGAGAAATACCGTCTTGCGGGTGAGGTGGCTAAAGGAACAGGCAGAGAGGGGTTCGTAAGGGGCCTGCAGTAGCGCGATGAGAATGATGGACAGATCCCAGTCTGGGAGGGTCTTGCGTACTTGTGGACGATCGATCATGACGGATCGGATCATTGAAGTAATGCGAAAATCATCAATGAGGTAAAAACAACCAGCAGCCTTAAAGACCGCATTGAGGGCGGAGCCATATACCAAAATAGTGGATCCACGAACACCATCGTCGAAGAGGAAATCTAGGAATCGGAGGAACTCGGGAACAGAGGACCGATCGGATTAACTTGTTGTGTAGAACACCAATGAAACCATCGGCGCCAGTAACTGTCGTAGATCTTTGAGGTGGACGCCCGCAATTCCCGCTTATAGCCTGGATCGAAGAAACTCCTGTCTCTTCAAGAAGTCGCACGATAGTAGCCACCCGTTTAGTTGCAGGGATTGCGATCGCAGATGCTGAAGTGTTCCGTGGCTTTAGTTAGCTGGTCCGGCACTGATGGAAGGGATCGAGGGGAATCAATGAGAAGGTCAAGAAGTATCGGGAACCAAGCTGCCGCTGGCCAGTCTGGGGCAACCAGGAGGAACTGCCTGTCGTGCTGGCGATTTTCCGTAAGACTAATGGAAGCAACTTCGGAGGGGGGAAAAGGTAAGCGAAGAGATGATTCCAGTTCAACGTCAGTGCATCGGTGGCCCAGGCCCGAAGAACGGGAATCGGACTGACGAATAGGGGAAGTCTGGTATAGGAACGGTCGTCCCCAAAGAGTGAACAGGGCTTCGCAGATTGAGGAGTGTAGTGTCTGTCCATTCCCCAGTGGGCAGTGTGCGACGAGAGAGAGGGCATCGGCTATAACGTTGCAATTCCCCGGTATAAGCAAGGGGAGTAGCCGGGTCCGGACGGATATGCAGAGGTGAAAGATTTCAGAAGTTAACTCGTGAAGGGATTGGGAGCGTGTCCCGCCTCCCCGTCGCTGATAGGCAACAGCAGTCGTGTTGTCGATGTGGACTTGAACCGTTTTTGTCGAAACCAGGTGTTGATAATGTCGAAGGCCATTAGTACTGCACAGAGTTCGAAGACGTGGTTGTGATTGGGATCGGTCGATGCCCAAGTGCCTGAGATCGTCAGATTGTTGATGTGAGCACCCCAACCCTGTCTGGAAGCATCGATGAACAGATGGACATCTGGAACTGGCTCGTGCAAGAGAATGGAGGCTGCGAGGTTGGTGACGTCCATCCACACACTTTTGGTAACACTTTTGAAACATTATTTTGGCTTAAAGAACAAATATGAAAAAATTAAAGGGACTTCTAAATTTCGTACAATAAAACAAAAAGTACCACTTTGGAGAAACCAATACGGTAAAATGAGACTAATACCTTACATTAATACGACTTTTAACAATTTACCAGAAAAATTAAAAAATATTACTAATTTTAATCAATTAAAATTGGAGCTTAAAAATCATTATATAAACAATAATTGACGTATTTATTATACGTTGCTCCAAAACGAAACTATACTGAATATTGGATTGGGCTGGGGATGTCTATGTATACTTGTGTGTGTGTAAGTGTGTACAGTGTAAATATTGTATGATTATTGATTTTTTAAATTTTCTACCTGTTTCTGAATTTGAAAACTGAATGATTATGAAATTTGAACTGTAGTGAGCACTTATAAGCATGTCTGATGCTTCGTGCTCTCGTATATATTAATATTAAAAAAAAAAAAAACATGGCAGAGATGAGAAATGAGAACGGGAAGCGAGGGCTGAGGGATCGGGGAGGCCATGTGAGTCCGATGACTGGATTTCCCCACTTGATGGATCGGAAATAATGTAGTGGCCGCACCATACATCAGCCGTAAGGGACCAGGTCGGCGAAGGAATCGATGGAACCTTGGAACCTATGACTGAGTCCAGTTCCCGCAGTGTGTAGCATGGTAGCTGAAAAAAGCTGCGAGCGCTGGTAAGGAAACTGGTAATGCGATCCAAGGATGGTAGCACCGATCCCCGACAGAGATCGAAGAATATTCCCAGGAATGTGAATGTTTTGCTTGGGAGCAACCAATACTCCGTGAGGTTGATCCCCCATCCCAGCGATGTCAAAAGAGACGCGCCGGTGCAGAGGTTGCGAAGAAGGATAGAGACATCCTGGTCTGGTAGTAACCAATCGCCGAAAAAGGCATAAATGCGAATACTACGCTGGTGAAGATGGGCGAGGATCGGGTGGAGGACGAGGGTGAGGACTCATGGAGCTGCGATCAAACCGAACGGTAGGCACAGGAAATCGCAAACGGTGCCCTTATGAAGGAATCGAAACAGGTGCTGGACGGAAGCGTTGAGAGGAACGTGAAGGTATGCATCCGCGAGATCGAGGAAAATAGTCCAATCGCTGAAGCGTAAAGAGGCCCGCATCGATTCCGATGTCTCTATTTGGAAGTGCGGATTGTCGATGTACTGGTTCAGGGGTTTGAGACTGAAGATAAGGCGGGAGCCTCCTGTTTTCTTGGGGCAAAGGAAAAGGTGCTGCTGTAAAGCCCTGGTGGAATCGGGGCCAGGACAATATGTATTGCGTGTTTGGTGAGAAGATCGCGAAACTCGGCATATTGGTTGGCGGATGGAGGAGATTAAAGACCCCATGGAGGTGGGTCGACCGGTGGAAAACGGCGAAACTTGGGTAAAAAGCCATTGGTGACAATGGAGAGGATCGTTGGATTGGTGGTGATTGATTCCCAAGCTGCCGTGAAGAACCGTAAACGACTTCCCACAGGATGTGAGACGGGCGGAATGTCAATACTTGGAGCGGCCTCGATTCCGCGGTCCGGGTGAATCGTATCGTCGTCGTTTGTCAGAAGTTGCTGGTCAAGTAGGGGATCGGCGGCATCCCCGGCCTTTGTTCGAGAATCGGAACAGCGAGGCAGATTTAGTAGGTTGGCCGGATGGGAATCGGTTTGTTTTGCACTGGAGGATTCGTCTTTTGCGGTTCCTATGTGGGTGTCTTTAGGGGAATGCAGACGTTTCCGATGGCGGGAACGAGAGAGCCGAGGCTTACGAGAGACGTCTAGGTGAGGTGCAAGCTTAGGAATCAAGCCGCGAAACCGAGTATCGGATTCATGGATTTGGAGGTTGCGAAGCGTGGAACGGGTGGAATCGTGAAGATTAAGTGAAGTGTTTAGAGCAATTTCTCGCAGTAGGATCGTGGAATTGAACAAGGCTGTAGTGAACCAGTTCATCGAATGGTACGTTGCGAAGCATGCCTTGAGAAAGAATTGATTGACGAGAAACGCTAGTTGCTTGGTGTCAGCGGGCGGAGGATCCATGTTCAGATGTTCGCAATGAGCATTGGCGGCAGTATTTAAGACATCGGCTTGAGAGGCGGCGCGCAGGCCGAGACGCATAAGACGATCGATGTCCCGGAGCACGAAGACTGGAACCGAAGCACGTCGTGGGAGAAACAAGGATGAACCGAAGTCCATCTTGGCTTCAGCGGTGAGAAACTCCGATTGAGGATAGGTATCGAAGTTACGAGGGTTCGTAGTACCTTCACCGGAGGGTCGGAAAAAGGAAGCTTCTTTCCCAGGTCGAGGAGGCGGCGTGTCAATGTCAAGTTCTAAGGAGGCACCATTGCCAAGAAGCAAACCGCCGGGAATTAGAGAGTCGAAACAGCACGTGGTATTGTTGAGGTGCTTAGAGAAGAAAAGATGAAACGGATCGCTCCGCTCAGGCTTTTACATGAAGGAGGCTGCGCAGAGGGTAGTGGCCCGGAAAGATATCTTCGATTGTTCTCTAATTGAAACAGCATTATGAGAAGTAGAATGCTAAAAAAAGGTAATGGATATTTTCATACCAACTAGAAACGAGTTTGCCAGAAACTATCAGCATATAACAATTCAACAAGAGACTCTGATACAATAAGAAATGTGACAAAGGCAAAGTAAAAGCAACACTGCATTCAGTTAATTGTAGCGCCCAGGCAACAATCGGTCTGTAGGCTTACAAAGGACATTGTTACCGGAATGCAATTGTTATCATACATTATAAACCAGTCTCATAGCAGAAACGAAGACAACGACGACCCCGAAAAGGGAACACGTACAACGAAAACGGCCGAGTGTGTCAATTCTTTGGCTAGAAGTGAAACTGGTAAAGACTGTGCCTTGAACAGAAGTTGACATTGGCACATTGTTGCCTCGACTAACAATTTGCTCTGTGCAGTCATCGCAGATGCATGTCTTATATGATTTCAAGCATGAAGGACAGTTATTTTTCACACGGTATGGATTGCTCAGGAGATTGGTGGGGGGCATTGCGTCTGTTACCATTAAGCATATGATTACCCATTAGCTAACATAAAAGGTAATTTTTGGTTGTTGTTTGGGATGGAGGCCAAATCAGTTTTGGGGAGATGATGGAACGCAAGGGGGGAAAAGGTGAGGGAGATGATCGGACGAAAGAGGGGGGGGGGGAGGTGAGGGAGAAGATGTGAGGTAAAAGGAAACTTACAGGAAGAAAAATTGCCTGTCACAGTCAACGTTCAGTTAACAGTTTTAAATAGCGTCGTGCAAGACGGACAGTTATTTTTCACATGGTACGGATCACTCAAGCCAAAGCGATAAACTAGGAGTTGGGAGTTCCTTAACGGGGAATGCCCATTTGTGGCGCAGTGCATCAAACCTCCCTACAGCATTGCAATTGCTGCCAAGAACAAGAACAACGATAACATTCATTAATGTGAATTGTTAATAGTGATTGGCGTCTCATCATTAGTCATAAATTAGCCTTAATTCAGCTGAAACTAAGTCTTCATTGGTCGTACTTATTACTGACTAGCTGAAATTTAGCAGATTTTACGTTTAGAAGATGAGAAGTGAAAACAAATAAGGTGTTGGACAATATTTGGGCAACTAGAATTAAATTGGAAAATGCAGTTTCTATTTTCGAGAACATTACAGTACCATAAATTCAAATTCGAGTCTTAAACATACACCCCCCAAATAGTGATACTGTAATGCATTACAAGAAAAGTTTTCTCTGCACTTACTTAAAAGTATGGTGCATATTTTTATTAATTATACACAGCTACAGTACAATGTAAATGTAAAGTAATTTACCAAAAAAATTAAATAAATAATTACTTCTTCCATACATAATTTCAGCAACAACTGATTACAGCCATCCCATTGAATGTTTGGCAGTTAATGTTATGGATATCCAAGCACAGTACCCTTAGAGAACAAGCCCATGCAACTTAAAACTTAATCTAAATATATAAAAAAAATACATTTGATTTTATCCATTTTGTTCTGTTGTTTAGCTGGTATTCCTTGAACAGCAATGTAGCACCTCCGCTCACAATTACTACTACTCTGTTGATAGGAATATGTTAACTTTATGGATAATAATCCCAATCAACATACACTTCTTTCAAACTAAGCCTCCTTGTTGAAACACAATGTGTTTTAATCTCGTACATCAACTGTTAAGTTATTCAGATTTGCCACACAAAAATATGCGCATAAATGTGTCAGAATAGTGTTCTTTGTTTGCCTTCCAAAAACTTGATATATGGTAAATTAAAGCTCGGTAACCATTACAACTTGGATTTTCGATTGAAGAAAGCCATTATGGCATTCATGCAATCTTCCGATTGCCAGCGCTCCACTAAATTGTTACACTCTTCGTCGTTAATCTTGTGAAGAAGATCTTTTTCTGAATTGCGGGTCACAGACTTGCAGTAAAGTAAAGACTGGAACGAAAACCATTCAAGTCTTTATTTCAAATTCAATTTACAAATGCAAAGGTCAAGACTAGTAACGCACTACAGAATGATAAGTGTAACACTTGTAAAAATTATTAAAGAAAAAACACATACGAGAAACGCAATAACTAGTAGGGTAATTTACCATTATCCACTACAAAGGCTCATTTTGACAATCCGAAAAGTTCATCACTGTCACGCTTGTATTCAAATACAAAATGTAAAATATTATAAAAATGTTATTTCTCATGGCTTGCCGTACATCATTTTACCATACTCACTTTGATTGTGAACTAATGTTTTTAAAATGTGAGTAATTCATAAATAAAGACACATAATATCCGCTAAATTTTTTTAACCATTTCTGCGACAACTTTCTGCTGCCAGTTGAACCAAATTCCAAAATTTTTTTTAGCATTTCCGCGAGCAAAACACTTGCATCACACAGCTTAAGGCCGCTAGGAGTTAATTAAGTGGTCAAGAGCGCACACAAGGTTTTTTCTTCGCGCATGCAAGGTTTTTAATGCCACTGTATTAAAAAAAAAATTCGGTTCATGCATCAGCGTTTTCAGTGTTTCACCAAACACTTCTTGGAGCCTATAACCATCATCAGCCCATCGTTCCATTCATATGCACCCCTCGAAACGATCTAAGGGCCTTCAGAGGCATGTCACAACTAAAAATTTGTTGCACATTTTTTATAGGTTTTTCTTAGGATGCAAAGAAAAACTTTTATCAGATTCGCACCTGGCAACCTGTCGACAACGAACCCAGCGCTAACCGTAGTTTCAACTTACAGTACTCCGAATGATAACAACCACTGCATATTCTACCATCACAGCGCCTATTATTAATTCCGAAATCATTATGTTACGTTTTATTAGCGTAAAAATAGTTTAAAGTTGCTTTATTCCGTCAATATTCACGATTGTTTAAAGCTCACTCCCAAAGCTTTGTCCTACGCCATTGAGACCGGCTACCCGCAAAGCAACGCGCTCGTGCTAGCACCATTGGATGCGACCTTCACTCGCTTCGCGTGACGTCACGTGTGAACAGCCGAAGAGTCACGTGCCGCGAACCAACCAATTAGCGCTCGCGACAGCGAAGAGCTTGAACAAAGGCCGTTGAAACAGCACATTTCATTCGAGGAATACAGCAGTGACGTGGGAGTTGATGAAGTCATTTTTCGCGTGCTAAAAAATTGGGATTCCCTTCTCATGAACGCGACCAAGATGGCGGCCATACACTGCATCGTTCAGGCAGGGAGCTTGGATTACATGTAGCTTTGATAGGGTGAACCCACTTAATATTACGCTGTACTGCGAGAAACCGTGCGAGATTTTGGTAGCTGCTTTGCATACTACAAACGCGTCTGACGTTTCTGCTCCCATTTTTCGCGCCATTTTACCAATTCTTGCATCTCATTGGCTTTTGATTTTTCCGATGAATTGACACAAAATTGAACTAACAAACGAACGAGTACGCATCATCAAACGTAAGCCAGAGCTTAAATTGTTTTAAAGTGCAATAACCTACCAGCACAATCGACAATGCGACTGAAAATCGCAACGTTTGTTATCAGAAGGAGAGCACCATCACAAGCGAACATCGCAAACACATGCCATTGTTTTGGTTTCAACGCAACTACGTCAGCTACTCTCGTCTCGGGAATTCTGGTAAGAATTTTTCGTTTTGTTTTAATAACGTGTAATTTAACGTTCAGCAAAGATAGAGCGATCAGATATTTCATAATTATTCATTAATTTTGTTAAAAACTACTGGCTAGTTAAAACAAACCTTTTTGTTGGTTTCGAAAAACCAAGCGTCGTCTGCTTCGAGGATTGCTTTAGGAGCAAAAACGTCAGTAACTGAATCTCGCTCGTGTATACCTTACCACGAGAAATAGCTGTGCTATAGCTCAGACGCGTTCACCGAGTGGGGCCACCCTATCAAAGCTACATGTAATCCAAGCTCCCTGGTTCAGGCGATATGATCGTTTGAACCAAGGGCTATTTTCAGCAAACTAAGGCAATTTTCACGTCAATTTTGGCGACGATGCCAACAATAACATCGATGAAGTAATAAAAGATGATGTTGAATTACAACTGAAAATACACGTTCCAAAATGCCTAATTTAATCGGAATTACACCTCCGATGTAGGCACGGTTTCGTTTTCTGTTACTGATCGCGAATGGAAACAGAAGTTTCGAGGCTCGTTGGGAATGTGACTAACATTTCTCTGTTTGAGGGCAATATTTTTTTTAAAAGCTGATTTCTGCGATTTTCCGCGGATTTTCTTAAGTTCCGCGAATTCTGCGACTCATTTTTGGAATCTGCAGGCTACCACTAGTTCACAACTCAAAAGAATTTTTTAATAGGGTTAATTTTTAAAATACCTGCTATGTACGCGAAAAAAAATGCGATCGCAGAAAGTACATGTCTTTATTCATAAAACACAATGGTTGTTGTGAAGCAATTCGTCAGTCAACCTCACAATTGCGTGCTAAAGTCCCTGAAAGCGCTTGAACATCACAGGGGCAAGGTGTTCTAATATCAAACACCTCATGCTACCAACAGGTGGCGCCACCTGCAAGAGAAGTAACGAGAAGCAACCAACAGACGCAGTGAATTTGAAAACGCTAGCTATTTAGGCCAGCGAAACGTCATTCAAGTAAGAATTTTACTTACTTTCACCACAAGAAAAATCATTTGTGCCTTTTAACATTATGTATGGTTAAAAAAAAACCACATCCCTCGTCGACTTTGAGATGTGTGTGCTGGGACCAACTCAACCCAAAAAAATTGATTAGCAAAACTGCGACACAAAATGATGTTGTATAGCAAATTACGAGTTTTGATTAGCAATTTTCGTTTTATTTACTTATCGAAAAAAAAGAAAATTTTAAAGAAAAGTTACTACCCTAAAATACGTACCTTCAGTATGTGCTTAAATCGTATCGATTTGCTTTATTTATGCCCGAAATCCATTTATATTCCATTTTAAATCCCATGAGCTTAGCTTATCACCCGCTTGAAGCGCTGCTATCGCATTGCATTTATGCTAGAAAAGCAGCCCTGTTTCTCATTCCGTTGCAATCCTTCAAGTCTCACTCAGTTAACCACCAGGTTTCGTTAGCAGGGAGGATGGGTGGATCCAACTGAAGGTAAATATTTTAGGATAGTTAAAACAAATTTTAAGCTTTGTTAGAATTTTCATTTCTTACTACAATGGCGAATCGAATACGGTTTCAGCAAGCGAAATAGCAGAATCGTCTGCTTGTTTGGGGCTCCATTCTACTGAATGTCTGACACCCAAGCCTAGTACAATTTTTTCCAATTGATCATTTAATATCAATTAGCTCTTACCCACAAAGATCTCTAGACAGACTGTTTCGCCCTTGTTTGGGCTCGTCAGTAGAGAATACTTTGTGGATGAGAGCTAGACTACGCTTGCTAGGGCAAATGACAATGGCGAAACGAATACGGTTTCAGCAAGCGAAATAGCAGAATCGTCTGCTTGTTTGGGGCTCCATTCTACTGAATGGCTGACACCCAAGCCTAGTACAATTTTTACCAATTGATCATTTAATATCAATTAGCTCTCACCCAAACAAGGGCGAAACAGTCTGTCTAGAGATCTTTGTGGGTGAGAGCTAATTGATATTAAATGATCATTTCTTACTATCTGCAAAATACTAACTTTAGGTATGTGCTGACTTTGTCATACTAGAGGAGGGTCAGCAAGAACCCAGCAAAGCTAACGGTAAAACTTTCACCAAAGTTTACCTTAAATGTTTATCCTTGTAAACTGCACAAATGTTTTGTTTCAAGTTCTGTTTCAAGTTCTATTTTCATAGAACTTCAAGAATGTTACTCATTTCATTGAATGCATCATTCTTGGGTAGCAGTTAGTTTTGGACCCCAGGCCTACTCCACTGCCTTCTCATGTATCTTTTTCCCTTGAATGTGCATCCTTCGAAACACTTACGCCTATGGCAAAGTGTGAAACGAAGGTGTTTAGTTTATCCAGAGCATATGCTGCTGCCCCGATGTCACATCAAAGTATTGCCTCTTTGATACCATGGTTTCTAACAGGTGGTGACCTAAAGAGGTGCATTATTTGTTCGAAGAACTTTGTGCGAAAAATCCCACCTTATGGCATCCCACTGCTGTCTGTCCGACAGGGTGCCCGTGCTCGTAGATCCCTGCACTTCGTTTGGCATGAACACTTCACAAAAACGAATAAGCCTCGGGAGAGGATTGAACATTCCGCAGTTATGACCGTCTGGATAAATGTGAAGTGGGTGGTACACCTGTCTCACAGTTATGCCTTTGGACGTTGTTTTCTTACCAACAGGGAGCACGAATGGACAGTAAAAGCTTACGTCACCGATGGGTGGCCACATGGGGCAAGAGCCGCGACGTTTACAAATTGAGTCCCGATTATTAGTAGATCTCTGCCCCAAAGATATATCATGGGAGAAAGAATCATACTTCCTTGTTTAAAAGAAGTGAGAATGGGTGTCTTCTCCAAGGAAGGAAGAAAGTCGACTAGAATGTTAAGCCGCTGAAATGAGTGCCACCAGGAAGGCAACCTTATGTGACACTGATGGGTTTGTAAGGGTGCACGAAGCCTTTTGGAAGACCTTCGAGAGCTGTTGGAGAGCCCGAGAGCTTCGATGAGAATACGATTTCCAAATCCTCCAAGTGCTGGGGGACCATTTCAGATCAAGAATAGTCCTGAGGTTATGGTGGCCATGATGCCAGTGGCCGAAGCAAAGGTCATGGGATTCGCGGCAGGACCGCTTATTGAAAGGTTTAACTAAGTGGGGCCCAAAACCGTTCCAGGAAATGGGTTAGGACCGAATCCCTGCTCATTGACCATCCGTATCACTTTCCTGAAAACTTCCATTGATCTTGATGAAAGACGACCACCGATAAAGAAAAACTACCTGGGTATTGGGGAATAAACCAACTCACATAAGCTTCCACCAGTGAAGGTGAAGAAAAACGGTTACGGGCGGATGGTTATTTCTTGGGAGTTTAAAAAGAAGAAATGCCACGTTGGAAGAGGGATGGAGATTCCATATGTTTCTCTCCTCTCCAAAAATGCAGAGGTCATGATCATAACGCTTATTCAGCGTCCTTCATCAAATAATATCTGAATTCGAGGTGGGGCGAGCAGAAGAAATACAGGAATGTCGGGTCCAAACGAATGTCGACACGAGTTGAAAGTAGGTATACAGCTGCCTCGATGTCACCAAGATGTTTCCCTTCACCTTTAGATCGACCAGCAACATGGCCCAAGTCTAGAAAGCAAGAACGCTGGCGAAGAACACGAGAGAAGTTGTGCATCGCCAGCGTTCAGATGCATGAAACATGCTACGAGCAAGTCTAAAAACGTGAATTAACTTGAAAACGCAACCTATTCAAAAAGAAAGAAGCAGAAACATGTCCGCAAACCAAAGAAAAATGATCGACCAAAATCGACAACCGAAAAGACGATCTAAGATTTTGTGCAAAAAGTAGGCCTAATGCATTCGGGTTAGGCCTAACCCCCACAGGCTAGTAAAAATAAAGTACTTACTAAAAATACTCCATGTAAGCAGATTCAGCAAAAATACACATCTTTCCTTTCCAAACACGCAGAAGGAACATCCATCCTAGGGGTACTTCAAACTAATACTGGACGGGAAGTCCCCGAACCCCACGGCTTCCCGTTGCCAATACATTATTCCAGGTATCCGTGACAAATCAAGAAAAGCAGGATGCAAGTTCCCATGCATCCAAATGGTACAAGTACCCGAAAAAGTAAGGATTGATGGCTGTTGTTGCATTGTTGTAGACAACAATACAACGCCCCAAGAGGCAGTTGGGCTAATCTCTTTGCATTGTTGGTTCTAAATTATTAAAGGGGTTTAAAAAATTCGGGTAAGAAAATTGAAACGATTTTAGCACATACTAAAGGTTAGTATTTTGCAGATAGTATGAACCATAAAGTTCAAAACATTGCCTTTCCATTCAAATTTATCTGAAACTTTGAATGCACACTTCATCGTTCACCAAATCGGCTAGCCCAACTTCGGTAAACACAACAAAGAAGGCATCCTCTGCCTCAGGAACACAGGGAACGCGCTCAAAAGGTGCCCGCCCCCTACTTTGACGAGGTCGGCATGTCAATGCTAAAATTGACAGGTATTGGACTTTTTCCAGCATAAAGAAAGAACATTTTGCCGGCCGCCAGCCAGGCCGGCTAAAAATGGTTTCTTTTGCGGAAAAAGTACAATACCTTAGGGCCCACCCTGCATCCCCTCTCGAGTCACCTTTTGGCAATTGAGTGACAAAGAGATGACCGGCTCTGGCAGCCATCATTCTTATAGGGAAGGCTGCGCATGCACGGTTGTGTTCCTGGGGCTCAAGTCTCAAGCAACCAGGAACATCGTTGAAGCAACAATGCTAAAACTGACAGGTATTGTACTTTTTCCGCAAAAGAAACCATTTTTAGCCGGCCTGGTTGGCGGCGGGGAAAATGTTCTTGTTGGTTATGTTGGGAATTATTCAATTTTAAACTTTTTTGAACAATTTTAACCTTCCTTATCACAAAATGTCAAAGTTTGCTTACTTTCTTTGGCAGTTTTGCCCATTCCTTAAAGCGAGCTTCCACTTCTTTTTGGAAAGTATGATCAGGAAAGACTTCTGCAACCAAACCACGGTTGCACGCTTCTTTCGCAGTAATTTTACGGTTAAACATCAGCATCTCATTGGCCTAGAAACATGGTGAATTAAAATCACGTAAATGAACTAACAAAGCTAAGTTAAAGAGAAGGCAAAAACTATAAAATGTAGTAAAAAGCTACACACTATCGCAAAGGTGTTTGCAGTTCATTTATGGGATTAGCCGTTTCCTACATTGCCAACCTCTAGCTTCCACTTTTAACCATATTAAGATATGTTTTAACTTCAACAAAAAAGTTATGCAAGGTCTTGAAGAAGCTACTAAAAACAAAACTACTGGTATGAATTTTAAAGAAGTTCTTTACTTGTGGTGAGGCAGCCCGACCACAGCGGAAAAAAAACTGAGAACTTTTTTTCGATAAACACAAAACCATTGAACAGTGCTCCTGCTTCATTCTTCTCTCAAAATGAACATTTTAAAATTCCGTTTTCACCAAAACTGTACTACAAAACTGCTGGAATAAGTTTTTTCCAGTTTCGTTCACAATAATTAAAACTGAACTCTTTTCCACGACATGAAGATTGCCGATCTCCCCTAAAAAAAGTCACCTTAAGATTTGTAAAAATGTACAAATTCCTTCAATGTGTTGGCATAAAGCCCTTTTTAGCTTGAATAACCATGTTGTAAATAGGTAAGGGTGATGCTAGTGTCAGCCCTTAGTGTAGCCTACACAATGATTACTTTTATGTACATAGAAACGTCTGTTCGTTTAGGCGTATTGCCGGTCAATTAGGCATATTTTCGTAAAAGCCCATTTTTCCATGTTGTTGCCTGAAATTGTTACCGTTAGGAAAAAACATCTAGTTTCACTTTCTGGCTTAAATTGATTAATTCCATGTTTATTTTTTCCAAACTTTAGTTTGATTTTTTGCTTAAACTTTACAACTCAACTAACATTGGCTTACTACTGTCTATTCACATTGGTGCCAGTGTTTCATTACCGTATACAAACGTATTTTATTCTCAACTCCACTCCACCTTCAATCAGCTATCTGTATTCACGTTGCTTCCAGCTCTACGCCTATGACGGCAACCTAGCTTTCCTGCCCCTCTGCGGTTGGGTGCACTGGATCCGACCCTCACCTACAAAACTCCTGCCCTTTCAAAGCTGTTGTTGCATTGCTTAAGTATTTTTTATTTCTATTTAATTTAGTTTTTATTTTAATTACCATTGAGTATAATTAAATCGACCGTTTAATGAAAAATTCCGTTCCACTGTTTAATATTTTCAGGCAGTAAAATTAACATTCCTGCAACTTTAAAGAAAAGCCCCTTATCCAACACCCTCCCTCCTGTCCTTCCAACTAGCCTGAGAGACGCGGACTATGCCACTACAGTTGCAGGGAGGGAAGCTGTGTGTGGCTATTAAAACAACTAAAGTTTGTTGTTCTGTCTCACATTTAAACAAAATGCAAACCATGTATGCTAATCATTTGCTGTATCCAGTTATGAGTAAACCAGCTGTTGTAAACGTTGTTCTCATGCAGAGTACAACGTGTAGCTTGATATATTGCAGCGCTGCGAAGCAAAATATATCAAGCTACACGTTGTACTCTGCATGAGAACAACGTTTACAACAGCTGGTTAACAAAGCATTGCAAGCGTAGAAACAAAAAGCCACAGGTCACTACATCAGTTGGGAGTTCGAGATGGCCTTCTGCTGCAACCGCCATGCTGGGCAAAGGTAGTAACCGATCGTAGTAGGGACTTAGATTATCTTTCGTTTAGGCCTTTTAATTCCAAATTATTAGATTTTTACTTACAATTGTGGTTTAATGAACCACAATATTATTTACTTTTTATTTTTATTATTACTCAGAGCAGTAATTTTACACATATGTTGGCACTTACGGTATTTTCTCAGGTGGTGAATGCTTTATTGAAGCCATGGTGTTTTAATTGTAACTAAAAGACGGGGTTCTTTTAACCACGCTTGGCGAAATCTAAAAGTGTAAGGTTTTTCTGTAACGTTAATAACTTTAATTGTAAGGGCGACACAGCAAGTAATACTTTCGTACTAGTCTAAATTTTGCTTGTAAGACTGAAAGAGTTTTAATGTAAACTTGAGAAAGAATTGTGAATATTTAAATCAAACCACTTTGTTTTATATCAAAAACGATCAAGCAAAAAGTAGCCTATGTAAAGTTAGAATAATGTAAATACAAGTGTTTTGTTTATTAAACCAAACCAAAAACCAGTTTGAATCATCTTGTCTTCTGTCATCTCGAATTAACACTATGGATATTTTAGCAGTTAAGTTACTTTCTTAGTTATCAGATAAATCATTGTTATCCTTCCTGATGGCAGTCCTCTATCCTTAACTTATTTTACTCAAAAGCCCAGGCTAGGTGCTCACGAACCCTCCACAAGGTTAGTAGTCAAATGCTATCCTACAAAAGGTCATTAAGTCCAAAAGTAAACCAAAGTTGATTATCGCAAATGAATCACCAATAAAGGCGATTGCTAAAGCACCAGCGTCATCGCAGCCGCCATTCCAGAATTTCACGCAGATTTCTTGGAGTAAAGCAGTCTGAAGCCCAACCATGTATTAATTTGGCATAATTTATAAAACCGAATATTTGTGGCTAGTAAACAGGGCTAGGGTTCAAATGAACGCAAATTTTAGTTTACTTTTTAGCCTTACTATTTCATCCCAAAGGATGAGATAAGGTCACACATCACATTTTTTTGTTTGAAAGAGGAATTCATATAATGCAAACAACATTTTTCACCAAAACAATACACCAACAGGTAAAGGATTAAACAATATAACCAGTAAGCATTAAAGACTGGCATTGCGAGAATACAAAATATATTCTCCCGAGAAAACAGCCTTAACTGAGAGTTGAATACAGTATCTTCCTGGCAAGAATAAAAAAGGTCCTGGATTCGAGTCCCAGTCATGACTGTTGTTTTATCTTTCTGTAACATATTTAGCTTATATTCTCACAAGGTCGGTACATAAAATGACTGTCTACTTTGTTTATGTTTCTTACTTTTGATGGTCCCATTATCTTTGGGAATAAATAACTTGAGCAACCTTCAGGTGATTGGCCAAGACTAGTAAAAGGTGTATGAAAGGTGGCCTAAATAAAAAAAAAAAATCAACTTAGTATTAGTAATAAATTTCTTTTATATTAAACAAACCACAGTGTATGTCACACCGTGTGTGAAAATGGTTTCAACTGAAATTTTCGAAGCTGTTGCTATTCTTTTTCAGCAAGATTCATGGCAATACTTGTTAGTGGATTCTGGAAGCATGTCAGTAATCAGAGACAACGATTTTCAGAGGCGATCAAACACAGGAACAAACTGTTGTTTTCCGCTGCGAAATATAAAGGTTATGTATAGTATTCACTATTAAGGAGAATAGTTTATTTGGTGTTGAGCTTTTCTGCTTAAAATAAAAATAGCGTACTGGCCCGAATATGAGGCGGTAATTTTTGTCTAATTCGTACCATTAAAACTGCATCTTCGTCTTATATTCGCGTCCAAATCCATAACTCGGCCAAATTTTGACCGATTTTGAAGTTTGAATACACCATTCGAATCGTTACTTCGAGAGCTATCCATTGGTGCTAATTAGAAGGCAGTAGCTCAAATAGTTTTTTTTTTAATTATTTAGCAAAACCTAAAATATAACCAAAATTGGACCAGAAAATTGTTATGGAGTCCACAATTAAAAAAAACCCTATACTGTAATGACGAAAATTACGATTCTGAATCTGCAATAGCTGAAATATTATTCTATAATATCAACTATATTGGTATTAGAGGCACTGGTAGAGACTTGGGTGAAAGTCGTTCGCCTTTGTGCCCGTTTATTTTTGTTGAATTTATGAGCCCAAAACGGCAATTCGCGTTATATTCGAGTTACAATCGGTCCAGTATGGTGTTGTTCACAAGTATTTGGCACATGTTCAAAATATGGAATTCAACAAAAGTTTACAATTAGGCATACACCACCTATCATGATTACCTAATTGTTAAAAAAAAAAATAGCCAAAAATCCACTAAAATCCGCAAGCATTTGGGATTTCTACCATCATTTCTACTTTTCGTGATTTCTGCGATTTTTAAAATGGTCCCAGGGGTGGTAGGTTGCTCTACCATTAAGAAATTTAAAGCTAAATCAAATACCGTTGTTTTCACAAATTTTTGAAATCGTGGAAAATCTGATTCTGTGTCAGTGATGCAACTGTGTGCAACTGTATGGAACTCTTGCTAGTTGAGTACAGTACTTAGATGGCACGCAATGTATGCTGCTTCCATGAATAGCAGAGTTTGTTTTATCACGTTCGTGGTAACAATGGTCACTTTCAAGGTCTGACAGATGGTCAATTTCAAGGTCTGACAGATGGTCTCAGTTTCAAAAGGTGTACCTTAAGCCCAAAACTGGTGTGAAGTTCAGCTATGTGTTGTTCTAGCCATTTTATTAGAGGTTAGGAGGATTCTGACTACATATGGAGCACTCGAGTTTGTACGCATTAATGGAGTCTCAAACCTGTTGTGTTGGAGATATGCGAAACGTACGTAGGTATTTGATGGGTGGAAGTTTGCTGAAGTAGCATTTCAAACAATTTTCTTGGTGATTGCGACAACATTAATTTGGCACAAAGCTGAGCCAACATGTGAAATGG
Source organism: Lithobius niger (assembly GCA_023313725.1). Lineage (NCBI taxonomy): Eukaryota > Metazoa > Arthropoda > Chilopoda > Lithobiomorpha > Lithobiidae > Lithobius > Lithobius niger. The sequence goes on along the minus strand of JAHWFP010173958.1, from coordinate 51,647 downwards.
TGTAACTAGGCTTGTTGTCTCTTCTTGGTTGCTGGTGGTTAGGATACACTGAATAACTTTCTTGAAGTTTTTTGGGTATTAGTTTTGTACTGCATTTTATTTATGGCTTGAAAGAACCCTTTGGGTTTGTGTGTGAATCATGTTGATAAATTTCACACTGGGTTTCAATTGAGTACGGCTGAATGTCAAAATATGTGAAGTGGCAGTAGATCAGTTGCGATGATTTTTCATAATGTTGACGTAGGACATGCACAAAATTTAGCTCTGGTTTGGAGCTTTTAATTTGTAGGGCGGATTTTATTGCTGGATGAATGTTTATTAAGATGGTTGAAAATGGATAGGTTTTTTTCATGGCAGATTGGGAGACAGATTCAACGTCGTAGCACAATACCAGCATGTTTTCATACCTGATCATTTTAATAGGCCCTTAAGCTGCATCTTCTGTAGCACCAGTCCCGCCAGGCTGGAGTCTACCTCCTTTTGATAGTGGGCCCGGAAGACAGACGGCGTTGCCAATTTGCCATTGCCATAATTTCAGAGGGCGATGCTCCACATTCCACGGTGGCCGCCGCTGAGCCCACCGAGTGCCCTCGAAACCGGCCTGGGTCTACGCCGCAGTCCTTCGGAGTTTCATACAACCACCGTCCTAGAGTCTGCGATTCAACGGGATGGTGCAGTTGTGCATAGGACAACAGCAGCCTGCTGGGTTACGTCACTGTCTTGAAAGCCAAGTTGTCTCGCAGAGGTTGCGTCCGGTGGATATACGCTGACACACAGCACAGAGCGTCTAAGCAGCAGTCTTCGCCCTTTTTGAGACGCAGGAACAAGTATGGTATACCAACTCAGGCTGTCTTGTGTTTCAGCACTATAAAAATGGCTTCCTCGCTCTCAATGTCACACCCATAGAGGTCTAGGTTTGCCATCTCGCTAGCTCTATTGCCAGCTGCTATTGCGAGAAGCATTGTTAATTTGTGTGTCAGATATTTTAGGTTCAGGGCTTTCGGGGGGTGCAAACCCCGCAAGTGATGGACCACTCGAGCCAAGTACCATATAACGATGTAGCGGGGCACAGGAGGTTGCAGATGGATCACACCTTTCACTAACAACTATACAACAGGCACGCAGGACAATTTTAAGTCACACTCACCATGGTGAAAACGAGTCATGGCTGCTACATAAACTACGATGGTATCATACTGCAAACCTTTTGCTTAGATTCCGAAAGGAAATTGACAAGCTGTTACCAGCGCCGACACAGGCTGTATTTTTCGTACTGTGCACAAGATACCCTTCTGCTCCATTTTGCTGTAGAGCTTTTTGGTGGACCAAGCCACATCAGCCTGCGCAATGGCTTTTGCTAAGTCTGGCAACTGAACCACCGCCGGCAGTGCCGATTGGCACATGGTTGACTTCCAACCAATCGTCGGGTTAGTTTTCCCTGTATTTGATGGGGTTTAACGCAACAAACAAACTTCCCTGGAAGTAAAAATGGAGCCCTAGCTCCTGAAGCAAGTATTTCTTGCCAACAAAATTCCTCGGCCCCTGTCGCCCTGGAAACGGTGGGCCCACCTCCCTCCATATTCCCCCTCATCACATCATCAATCGAAACCACCCCTCCGCAACTGGTTTTACCTACCACGTCGGCCGGGGGCAAGTACATGTCTGAGCTAAAAACTAATCTGTCTCTCTACCGGGGTAGCATGTCTGACTGCTGATGTTTCCAGCTGCGTCTGTCGGAGGATATCTTGGAGGGAAATCCCGATCAATTCACTGAAGGAGGGCTGCCAAGGAGCAAATCTGGCCGCAACTCTTCTGCGTATGTATGCAACAACCTGCCACACCGAATTTCGTTTGTTGTTAGACCAGCAGGTTGTTAGCGCCCACCAGAAATTGCGACAAGCTGCTTCTTCCATGTACTCTCTAAATCGATAGGGTCCATTGCGCATAACTGCAAAGCCTGAAGTAAGCTTTGCAACAACACCATGAAAAACAATTAATTGTAATTTCACTAGCGTTAGTGTGGCATCGTCGAGTTCATAGGTCCACTCATTGCCCCTCCGCAACACCAGAGTTCGTGGTGGAACACAATCTTGTTGCCTCGATGCTTCCAGCACCTATCGGTCCGAAATGGATTCACGCTCACCAACGGAAAACCATGCATCCTTATGATCCAATCATCACCTTAATACTGTACCATCCAATGTCCACACTGGGTGCTTTGGCGTTGGACAATTTTCCACCGACACCTTCCGCTGCCAAATCCAAATCTCAACTTTTTAACTCCATTTCTTGATCGCTGCCACAGCTAAATTCTGTTTCTATTGCTTAAACAAAAATGTACATTACCTGTAAATTTTAAAATTTATTAATATAATAATAATATAATATGTAAGTTCGTTGCAAACGCAACCGGAATCGCAAGGAGCTGGTGGTCACTAACTGCCATCAGATGTTAAAACTAAAAATTTTAAATTGCAAAAGTTTAAGAGTTTAAAAGTTTAAAACAAAGAAGATGGCTCGACTACATAGGAAGGGTAGAAGGTATTTGGTTGGGGTCATGAATGAATGCCTTACCACCAAGCAGTGGCTTATTACCCACGAGGCAGTCGAGGCAGTTGCCTCGGGGGAAGTCTGGGGCCCAAACGGGGGCCCCCAACAATGCACTTCTCGTTATGCAAAATATTTTTTTTTATAGTTTTCACTATGACGACTGTTCCACTAATGCATTGTAGCAATTTTAATATTAAGAAAGAGTTTATTTTTCTTTTACACTCAGTGTAGTTTATTGTTCCTCCTGGCATCGTAGAAAGCTGCACATTATTGCATCTATAGCTTCTCGTTTGTGTCATTCACAAAATCTTGCCTTGGGCAAATGGCCCTGCCACGTGGGCCTCATATTGGGGTGAAGGGGCACCATATCAGAGTAACTTAGCCCCATATCTTGTATAAGGGTGAGAGGCCCCGTATCAGGGTGAGGGGAACTCATGTTATGATGACAGACCCTGTACCAGGGTAAGCGGTGAGAGGCCCCAATATCAAGGTGAAGGCCCCTCATATTGGAATGAGGGGCCCCAATATCAGTCAAAGGGTCAAGAGGGTGAGGGGCCCCATGTTATGAGGAGTGCTCCCCCGTATTTAGGCGAGGGGCCCACGTCAGTGTGAGGGGGCCATCTTGAAAAGTCTGCCGCGGGGCTCCAACACGAATTAATAAGGCCCTGCCACCAAGGTTAGACCTACCAGGGACACAATGGTCCCCGATGACATCGCCACACGTGAGGGATAAGTGAGGGGAAAAGCCGGGTATCATTGTCAATGTTTCTTAAAATAATAAAATATAATAAAGTATAATAAAATGGAATAAATGTATCGTAGTATAAAGCTTGGCCAAAAACCAATTGTCAATACCGTAAATCGTGTATTAAAAGCCCAGTTGAAGCTAAAGCCCACCCCCTAAAATGCTGTAAAGTCAAAATCATGTAATAGTAGTGTCGTTTTTCTACGACAAATTACCTAAAAGTTATATGATGTGAATAAAGATAGTACTGCTTGCTATGTTTACTGGCCGGAGGAAGTTTGCGATGGATAACCATTTCAAAAGCTTTCCTAAAGTCAAAATATACCGTATCGCAGGGTGCTCCTACGTCACAAGCAGATGACCAGCGGTCAAGTACCAATAATAAATGGTGGGATGCAGACCTGCCAGGGAGGAAACCAAACTGATCTCCACCAATAATTGAAGCTTGCTCAAGAAAATTTATAATTAAGTCTCTTAAAATTGACTCCATCACTCTACAAATCACAACAGCAAGGGAAATATGTCGGTCATTTAAGGAGTCAGAGGGGGAACCCTTCTTGAAAACAGGAACCACCAATGCAGTGCTCCAAATCGAAAAAAGTATCCCTTGTTCAAAAGAGCAAGTAAAAAGTTTAGAAAGTGGGTAACTAATTTCACTACAAATCTGTTTCAATAAAAAGGCTGAAAGTCCGTCTGGGCCACATGAGAAACTTGTTTTCAAAGCATTAATAGCATGAGAAACAATACTTCCTGAGAAGAGAACCTCGCAGCATTCCTCGCAATGGGTATCATATGGAGGAAAGATGGTGCATTGTTTTCCATCATCTATGACAGAATTTGATGCAAAGATTTCGCTAAGTGTGTTCGCTTTATCTCGTTTACCAGTTTGATAGGTATCATCAAGTTTGAAAGGTGGGAGTGACCTTGAAGTTTAGAACTTGAAAAGAGCATTTTTGTCCCCGACCGAAGTATTTGTTCCTCTGCAGAACAATGCCATGCTTCTACAGTGCTGGAGTACAGCTTGA
>JAHWFP010173958.1:0-42327 GCA_023313725.1 Lithobius niger | reverse complement strand
GAATTCTCTATGTTAAAGTAAAGTAGGATTCAGTGAATTCTTGACTCATGTAGCCTTGAAGCCGCATGTATAAAGTTCGTCAGAAATAGTATACCTGAAGCCAGAGACGGACTGGCGGGTCAAGAGGCCAGTCGGGAAGGTGACTGCCAGGGGCCACTTTTTGTACAACTTATTATGGGAGAGCCAGGGACGTAGCGAAGTCCATTTGGCTTTGATTGAGTGGGGGGTAGACAGTTAAAATGTGTGAAACCATACATTGCAGCTAGGGGGTCTGGGGGAGTGCTGTGATCTCCCCCAGCGGGGTCCGGGGCAGAGCCCCGGAAGCTGACGGAATTTTAGGAATTCTGAGGCCTTTCTTGGCTTCAAACGATAAGTATTAGTCATTTCTTAGGGCGCCACAAAAATAAAAGACAGTAGGGAAACTGTAGGGTAATGAACAGTAGGGAAAGACCTTTTTTTTTAAAAAACCCCCCACCCATGCCTTAAATTTATTTTTGGTGGCTTTAGAAGAATACTGGACACCAGGTATACACACGAAGACTCAGAACTAATTTTTTTTATTATGAAAAGCAAGTGATTTAACCCTACTGATTACCTAATAGGTCCAGTGTTATGTGTTTCACACTGCAGGTAGCCTATTACAGCGTTTCGTGGGGTGGGATTTTTCAACAAAGTTTGGGGGGGGGGATTCGTTGATTGTTTTTTTTTCAGTCTTTTTTTTTTTATTAATTTTTGTTTTAGTTTAGCTATATTTTTCCGGACAATTTCGGCAATTTTTGCAAGTTAACTTGGAGGGGGCCACAGGCCCTTCGGCTTCATTCTCCTTGGCACCTTTCTTGGATCTGCCCTCGACAATAATTGAATCTCAATTTCTGCATTTTAAAACATGGAAACAGGACCTAAGCCCAGTTAAGGACACGAACTTACTAGAAGTAATGGAAAGACAAAATTGAAAATTTAAGCCCACTTTCAGCGAAAATGGTCATGGTGTCAAGGTGCTAGGCCAGGCTTTAGTATTTGTTAGATTTCGGTCATGTGACTGTTATGGTATATTTTTGCTGATATGGTTTAATTCTTATTTTACCTAATTGTGGGAAAGACACATGACGATAATCTGATACAGATCCTTCTCAATGGGGTTTCTCTGCAACTTGTAAAAGTAAGGAGTAGGATAAATTCAGGGCTTACCTTCTATTGTCTAAGTGTCAGTCTTATAGCTGCATGCAGAAGTCTTAGTTTTACCACCGAAATCCAGGCGTAGAACGGAATTTTCCTAACCGAGATGGCCTACCGTTCCCCTCCCGACTTCCGTTTTTTAGAACAACTTTTGACGGTTTTCATCGTTTTAAATCAAATTGAAGAATTCTCATAGGTTCGCTCATTTCCGTGAAAAGAAACGTCATCGTCACGTTCTCTTTCTCTTATGACTGCCATGACTAATAGTAACCGAATGATGTGTGTAATGTCCTGTCAGTTAATACGATCACTCCAGACAGAATGCGTACGTACACTTTGCAAGAAGAGTGGCTTCCGTGCAATACGTAGGCGCAGTTGCTCGTTCATTTTATCGCAATGAAGCGAGAAATCGCAACTAGTAAACTGCGGCCTTCTGTGGTTGAAACTCGAAATTTCGGCGTCGTATTTGGAGGACAAAAAAGACTTTTACCAAACCCAACGTTGCTTGCAAACTGAGAAGGGTTAATTCAGTAAATACAGCCAAAACGTGTTAAAACTTAGCACGAATAAATAAAGAGTAAACAAGCATTACAAAAAAAAAAAAAGAAATATTTAAAACAATACACTGAACACTGAATTTCCTTTTTAACTTATTTATTTCTGCTAAGAGGCCACTAGGTTGAGAGGCCAGTTGGGAATTCCCGACCCCCCCGACCTTGCCAGTCCGCCTCTGCGTGATTTTCCCTATATAAGAGAGGCGATTATAAGGCTCGTCAACTCTTTGTCTCAAGATTGTCAAAAGGTGACTCAAGAGGGGAGGCCGGGTGGGCCCTTCGGTATTGCACTTTTTCAGCAAAAGAAACCATTTTTAGCCGGCCTGGCTGGGGGCCAGCAAAATGATCTTTCTTTATGCTGAGAGTGCAATACCTGTCAATTTTTGCATTGACAGGCCGACCTTTGAGCGAGTCCCCAGGGTACTGTAGGAGGCGGTAGGTCGAGTGGTCGAGTGGTCATTCCAAGAATGTGGAGGGAGGTGTGACACAGGGATTCAATGATGACCACAAACGAGAGGTAAGAAAGAGGGTAGATACCTTGTTGGGTGGTGTCTCTGAGGAGGTGGTGAAATGATGTGCATCTGGCTTCATTCTGTCGTCGTCATGGGTTCGGAGCCTTCGTGTGTGGGGCAGTGGACGGCATCGGAGGTGATGAACAGTCTAGTTTCACTTTGATCAGATGTGGAGCTGATAAATGATTCAGACAACGTTCCCAACTGTTCAGTTGAAGGGGTGGGGGGGGGGGGGGGGGGGGTGGACGGGTTCTTTTTCATTCCCTTTTTTTTTTTTTAGACAAAATTAGTTCACATAAAATGGAACTGTTTGTTGCCTAAAGAACTGGTAAACCCAGAACAATGATGGGAGGTGTAGCACAGGAGTGATTAGAATGGTCAACAATTTAGAAAGAAAGAAACGATGTTGGTCTACCGGTCAACCGAAGTGACGAAAAAAGAAAGGGCATGTTTACGTTTTTTTTTGAGAGTCCCGAGTGGTGGTGAGGAAGGTTTGGGGCCTGAAGAGGTTGTACGTTGATTCCAAATGTAATGTTATTATTGTTATTATTATTATTATTATTATTTTGGAACGGATTTTCGAAGGTTAGAGGGGACTCAAGTTGTTGACCGGCGAGGCTGGGAGAGGTTGTATTAGTGAGATGTACGGTTGTTGTGTACACCGAAGTGAAAACCTTTGCCTCTGTGGCGGCAGAGGTCACAGGGAAGTTCAGCGGTTCGGTGATTAGAAAGTTGGGTTAGATTGGGGTAAAGTGGTAAGTAAGTGAAGGCATTGTCAAATTGCCAGAGGTAAAAAATGTGGACAGATTGGCCGAGGGGCGTAGACGTTAAGGAGTCCGAGGTTTCGGAAATCTGATTGTGGAGAGAGAGGTCGAAATTGTCGAGCTGGCTAGATGGTGATTGAGGGTCCTGTGGTTCTTCAGTCTGGAACGGAGCCACCACTGGCTTGGAAGGACGAGTTTCAAGTCTTATTCTGGGATCCGAGGGTTTTATGCTGAGAAGAGGATGGACAAAGCGGCAGGGCGTCTTATATGAAGATCTGGTGGATATGGTAAAGGAGATTAAAATTGGTGACCATGGCGCCAGGGAGATAGGGTCATCGAGTCCCTGATGAGGGGGAGTGGGTGTCGTTTTTGTTGTGAGAGCGTGGTGAATCCTGTGGTCGGCGCACTCTTCAAGAAGTTCGAGGTTTTCTATTTAAGTTTTGTATTCTGCAATTGTAAAGAGGTGATAAGCTTGTTCTGGGCAGAAAGCTGGGAATGCAGGGAGTTCGTAAGGGGTTTCACTTTTTTCAAAATTTTTGGAGAACTGTTGCTTGGCACGTTTGTTCAACCGTAGCTTGTGTTTAGGAGATTGAACAGTGACGTGTTCTTGAATTCGGACCCGTTTTCACTGTCAAGTCCGAAGAGGTGCTTGTCTGGAGATGGACGATTTGTGGGGAGATGGTGAACGTCATCAGACGGGGCTGTGGGAAGATCTTGGGGATCGACCGGGAGAGCGTGGTTGGCGGGGAATATTTCGAAGTGTTTGGATGGGTTCTGGAGCCTGGGTTGTGGATGTTTCGGGATTCAATATGATCTCCTGATCTTGGCGTCCTGAAGGCGATCGAGGAGTGGCAGCCGCGAGATCTTCCGTGAAAGGGGGAAAGAAAGGGTCCTCAGGTTGTTCTCCCCCAACAAGTGGGAGGACGGACTGTCGTCTTGGGGTTGGTTGTGGTCAGTGAGAGATAATGTTTCATCAGCATGAACGGGAGATTGTTGGGTGTCTTGATGGGAAGAGAGATTTCCTGGTAAAGAAGGTGACTCTTGAAGCTCCGATGTTGTTGGGGAAGCGGAGGAATGTTCTACAGGAGAGAAGAGCCAGGAGGCTTGTGAGAGCGGGGTGCTGAATGTGGAATTTAGGCGTGGTGATTTCCCCGGAGTGGAAGGCACGATCACGGTCACGGTTGTGGAAGACGGGGTGTGTTTGGGACCTTGGGAGGAAAAGAGATGGCTGGCTATTGCTGTAACACCTTTTATGGAGGGCCGGCGCGTGCTGGTCCCGAGCATGTGCAGGTGGGTGTCTGAGCTGGACGTATCTAGAGAGTTTTGATTCCTCCAGGGTAGCGAGCACTCAGGAACTGAATGCAAATAAATTTACAGATAGTGGATATTTTCTGTCCAGCAAGTAGAAAATTAAACTTTAGAATCTCTTGAATTACAGCAGTTACAGGCAGACCTAGCTTTTACTTACCAAATTGATGCAAAATCAATTAATGCACAATTGATGCACAATCAATTGATGCACAAATTGAAGGCAGCCTTTGATAAATCATAAGTTTTCATTCTACGCAGTGATTCACTTAATTGCAAATAAAGTACACCTCAATTGCCACAAACACTTCTTTGACAAGAGAGAAACGAATACGGTTGCACTTCTTTTCATGTACGAGCTGCGGTTTGGAATATTTCACTAAACACTCTCGTAACAGTTTAAAAAAAAATTAAGCAACAATACTCTCAGTTTTAACGCAGTACCAAAAGTCCAAATTTCACACTAAAAACTCCTATGAATTTTTGGCAATTGTTGCTACTTGGCTTCCTCGGGCAGTCCAGAGACTTGCACTTAAGAAGACTGAACGAATACGATAGCCATGCATTGTATTCGGTAGAAACATCAGGTCAGTTGGGGAAAAATTGAGGCCATGCTCACGTCTGACCGTGAGAAGGGAGCACACCCCCGTTAGTGAGAATCAACGGCTATCCTGAACTGCAGGGAGAAATCCATCCAGCTGTGCATGAACCGGCATGTAAACAGATAGGGAGTTTGGCAACACTTGCTTTGCAATAAAAACTAGAGGCAAGCTGGAGAAGTTTCTCTCTTTTCAATCTTCTAAAGGCGAAAGCATTGTAGAAGAACCTGCACTGGACCCACGAGCTGACTTAAGGTCCATTGTGGAAGAGAGGAAGTAAATTTGAATTTGAGAGTTTGTTGGAATGTGAACAAACTGGTGTTCCATGAGTGCACGTTTCTGGACTGCTTGACAATTGCCAAAAATTCGTAGGAGATTTTAGGGTGAAATTTGAACTTTTGGTGCTGCGTTAAAATTAAGTATTGTTGTCATCAGTTTTCACCTAAGTAAACAAGCCGATTCGTCACTTTTCCTAGATATTAAGCAACTATTCATTAGGGAGTTAAGTTCTTAGATTTTAACGTCAAGTCTGGTGTTAGTGACTTGTCCTTCCAATGTCCTACTCAAGCTTCATGCTAACTGAAATTTTTATTATTTATTTATTCATGCGAAACCAAGCTAAGAGGTCTGGACCTTCACCTAACGTTCGTTTGACCAACTTTACTGAATTATGAATTTAAAAAAAACTCTGCATATGGAAACCAGCTAGATAACCACAGCTAAGCTAGCCCGAAATTTTGACCAATGGTGTCACACATGACTTAAGCATGCAGGTTACAAAGAAAGCTTAGCCTATGCTTCTCAGAAAGATCTTGCAGTGGTTGTGCTTTGTCTTGTCATTTGGAATTAAGTGCGCTGACCCTACCTAAGATGTATATTCAACCGTTCCTGTATGCACATTTCATTTTCCCCTAGATTTCCACATATTTTCCAGGCTTTGTGCAAACCTGAAAACTATTAAGTAAATTAATTCAGGAGAAAACTTTGTCTCTGTACACAATAGTCACGACGAAAAGTTTTCCCTGATTAACTCTCACCAGCAAGACTCATTCTCCCATCAAAACGTGAGTAGCAATCTTCAAAAATTAATTACTGAATTGGCCACATATGATCAATGAAAATGCATAAAAATCTATTAAAAACAGCAATTGACGTGTTAGTATTAATAACATACCCTATCAGAAGCGTAGACAGCATCATACATTGCCATAACTGTCACCGATATCCCTACAGCAGGTCCATTAACGGCAGCAATCAGTGGCTTTGGAAAGTCAATAAAGCTAGATACGAATTTGCTGTAAAAGAACAGAAAGAGCATCAGTAATTAATATAATACCAAGTTCTTATTCCTGCAATCTAAGTGTTTTGAGGGGAATTTTAAGTGTTGAACACATGTACATCTAAATCTCAAGTTATTTTTAAATCCTTTAACATAAAAAGAATAAATCAAATCCACTGCATAAAGTCTATCCCACAATTTATCAAAGCTTTCTACCACAAAAGCGAGCGACGGTTCTATATTCACACTACCAGCCACCAGCTACTACCGGTAGTCGGAGGAATTTTTAATTTTTCTTCGCTAAAGAACAAATTTTCAAAACCGCAATGAGAAAATATAATAGCCTACTACATTTTTTTTAGTGGACTAACTAATGCATCTAATAGGGATGCACCGATGTGCTCAAATGCCGCTTCCGATTCCGATGTTGAAAAAACATCGGCCGATATCCGTTTCTGATAACTTGTGGTCCGATTTTAAGAAAGTAAAATGAAACTAAGTTACATTTTTCATTGAGTCAAAAATTATTAAGAGGTTTTCAGAAATAAAATTAAAATTTCCTGTTGGCCTAAAGTTTAGCTCGTATCACAAAATGATTTAGGCCACGCAAAAAAAATTGTTTGGTTTACAGGCGAGGTTGCAAATTGAAGCATCAGGCAACCAGGCATTTTATTTTATTTTTTATTTTATTTAACTAACCACATTTCTTTGACATGTACGTAGCTCAAAGCTGAAAGAATATGAAGTCAGCCTAATAGAAATATAATGTTGAAGTTTTTTAGTTTTTGTCAAATAACTTCTTAGTGGTATGAGCTAGATGTTTGAAATTGGCACCATTGGAAAGCTCGTTTCGAGGCGGTTAAAATGGTATACTGGAATGTCAAAATCGGTCAATATTTGGCGAAAAAGTGATTTTTAGCGGGTGGACCAAGTTTCAAAAAATCAGTTTTGAACCGCGATAATTTAAAGCACCCGCACGCGCCTGTAAACCAAACAATTAACTTTGCATGGCTTTATAAATTTATGCATATCCGATGTTTTAACATCTGTTGCCTAAAACCGATGCCGATGTGGCCAAAAAAGGCCGATGTCCGATGCCAACATCGGTGCATCTCTAGCATCTAATTCCGGGATGCAGACAACTTTTTAGTTCTGAGCCAGAATTATAGCTGGCTAAATACCTGAATTTTCGGGATAAAAAATGGGCTAAATTCGTAAAATATGTTATAAATTAAAATATATGTCATTCGATTGTTAAAAAGAACATTTTGCCGGCCCCCAGCCAGGCCGGCTAAAAATGATTTTCTTTGTGCCTAAAACATACCTAACCCGATAATTTAGCATTACATTCCTCGAATGTGATGTTCCCCTGGAGGTTTCTTCTGCTGTGCAGCTGCCTGCTTGCATACCCCTGCTGCGCATGCGCGCGGCAGTCCTCCCTTATAAAAGCGACAGCGTGCACGCTATCGGCATGCATTTTACTCTCAATATGTCAGGCGGTGACGCGAGAGGGGAGGCAGGGTGGGAGTAGGTTAAGTATGTTTTAGGCACTAGTGTTGCACGGTAAATCGGTACTCACGGGAAAAAAAAATTACGGTATCAATATCGTTCCTTTTTTAGCACCACGGTATTACCGTGATTATGGTTCTGACGAGCATTAACGAATCAGCTTTCCCTCTTTTTGTTTTGGATGGCAGCAATTTTTTTAATTAAATTCGTATAAGTAAGCGCCGATACGGAGGTGTGAAATTTGCACGAGCGAGTGAAATCCGATCCCACTGCTAGGCAGAGGAAGGGTCCACATTGCGGGTGGGGGTGTGGGGGGGGGGGGCAGCTGCTCTTCCGTAACAAGCATGTGCGAGCGTGTTTGTGTTATCGATGTCATGGCGTCCAATCAAGAAGAAAGCGAAGTCCCGCTATTAGTGAAAAAATAAATGCAAAGAGCCATGTTTGATTCTTTTGTGCGTGGATAATAGCGCAAAATTATTTCCTAAATTACCGTGATATTACCGTAGACCGCCGTTTTCAGAACCGTACCGTACCGTAAACTTAATACCGTGCATCACTATAAGGCACAAAGAAACCATTTTTAGCCGGCCTGGCTGGGGGTCGGCAAAATGTTCTTTCTTTGTTGCCAAAACATCTTAACCTGATAATTTAGCATTATCAGCAGACCTCGTCAAATTTGGTGGCTGGCACCGTCTTGACGGGCGCTCCGGGATGCAAGCAGGCTGTTCCCCAAAAAGTTGTTGAAAACTCGCACTTTGCTCAGAACAGGTGATGAACCTCGAAGTTGGGTCACTATCCCACTTCACTGGTTGGCTTGTTTCCATCGTGAATGTTTAGCTACTATCGTGGTTGGCTTGCTTCTGCTTTGTTCTGAGTGCTTAAGGGGAATTGACTACTGTACAGGTAGCAACAATAGGTCACAGACGGTGTAGTCCGTTTACATACACGACCTTTCTGTCAGGTTGTGGGAGGTGGAGGTTGATGGATTCCTTCAAGTGCTGGTGTGAGGATTGCTTCGATCGGAAGGCTTTGTTGGCGGTTGATGATGTGGAGATTGCCCTGAATGTTATAAGTTACCAAGGGTCAATAAGTTTTTGCGTGGTTCCATACGTTAGAATGCAAGTTAGTGAAGAGAAGTTGGTTTCTTCCTTCTCGTCATTTTTTTTTTTAAATTGGACAATGGAAGGACTCGGGTGGTTGTTCTGCGTTTAGTAGTCAGTCATTTCAACTCAATCGAGCGGGGTAAGCAGAATTGCGGAGGTCTTCGAAAACTTTGAAGAAAACCCTGTTTTGGTTTAAGTTGGGGCGTTGGGTTTTCTTCGGAGCCAAATGGCCGAAGGGATTGGATGAGTGAAGGGCACTGTCGGCTGAAGGGCTTGTTTTATGAAGGATAGAATTTCCGTGTTGAGTTTCAGCCAGGCTGGGAAGAAGAGGTGAAGTCTTGTGCTGACTGGAAGGTAGGAGAGGCGGGAGGCGTCGTGGTTTCAATGAGAGGAGCTCCTGCCCCCTGGTGACGAGCAACGGCTGCGGCGGTCAGGAATCGCGGCTCACTCCTGTTGGTTGCGTTTGCCAGAGCTGGAGCGAGGGGATCAGGCCGAAGGGGCTGTTGGTTTCTCGGCTGAAAGTAGGAGTTAACTTTCGGACGGTGTTAAGCTGGGAAGAAGAGGCGAATGTCTTGCGCCGGCTGGAAGGCAGGAGAGGAGCTGCGGCTCGGTCCTGCTGGTTGCGTTGGTCGGAGCGCGAGCGAGGGGGATCGGGCCGAAAGGGCTGATGGTTCCTCGGCTGAAAGTAGGAGTTAACTTTCGGACAGATTGGCGGCGCTGTGCGGAGCGGGCAGGGGCCGGGCCACGGCGTCCGAGGGACTAGTGCAGGACCACATCGGGGCAGGGCGGCAGCCGAAAGATCAAAAAACCCGATGAACGAGGACCACAGTTGGGACCTGGGTGGAATGGATGGCGTTCCGGCAAGCATGAAGGAAAGCCGCACAGATCATGGATGGGAAGTGGCACAATGCAGTGGAGCCGGTGGTCACCTGGCATGGGCAGGCCGTCTAGGTGGGGGGGCGGACGAAAGGCAGGAGACAGGTGAGATCTTCAGGGCCTGTTTGTTCCCCATCCCGGTGCAGGACACAGCGCAACAGCAAAGCGGACGAAAGATGAAGGAGCAGGCCGAGCAGGGGGGGGGGGGATGCTTGGTTGACCTTCATCACGGTGGAGGGCAGCAACACCTGGGTGAAAGACGAGTGAGTGTGTAGAGCGAGGAACGGTGGCTTGGCAGATCTTCTCCACAGTGTAAAACGGCAACACCCGAGCAAGCTGGGTGAAAGACGCAAGGCGGTCGAAAGACGAGTGAGTGCGTGGAGCGGGGAACGACGGCTTGGCAGGTTCCGTGGTGTAAGACGGCAGCACCCGAGCGAGGCGGGCGAAAGACGAGAGAGTGCGTAGAGCGAGGAGCGGTGGCTCGGCAGACCTTCTCCATAGTGTAAATGGTAACACCCGGGGAAGGTGGGTGAAAGACGAGTTGCTTGGAGCGAGGAATGCTGGCTTGGTAGACCTTCATCACGGTGCGGGATGAAAACATCCGTACAAGGCGGGTGAAAGACGAATGAGTGTGTAGAGCGAGGAATGCAGGCTTGGCAGATCTTCGTCAAGGTTCAAAACGGCAACTCCCGGGCAAGGCGGGTGAAAGACAAGTTGCGTGGAGCGAGGAACGCTGGCTCGGTAGATCTTCATCATTGTGCGGGATGGAAACACCCGAACAGGGCGGGTGAAAGACGAACGAGCGTATGGAGCGAGGGATGCAAGCTTGGCCGACTTTCAGCATGGTGCAGAACGGCAATATCTGGGTAAGGCGTAGACGATTGAGTGCATGGGGCAAGAAGTTCATACTCGGTTGGCCTTCCTTGTGAAATCGGCAGACCAAATCCAAGATGGACGAAAGGCGGAAGCTTGTGAGATCTTCAACATAGTCGCGACAGCTACGGCATCAGTGAGGCAGACGAACGACGGAGAGGGAACTGGAGGCAGGGGCCGTCGATGGGTGATCTAGTTCACACTGCTTCCACGGCTGGACTGGTGAGACGTGGATCTTCAATGTCGCGGCGGGAGAGGCGAGAGGCCTGAGCAACGACTCGACGGCGACGTCCCGGCTATGGGCAGACGGAGACGGGCCGAAGAGTGGAGTGTGCGGTTAGCTACGGCTAAAGTGTGGCGGACGAAAGACGGCGAGGGAGCCGGAGGCAGGGGCCGTCGATGAATGATCCGGTTCACAATTGCTTCCACGGCTGGAATGGTGAGACGTGGAGCTCCAACGTCGTGGCGGGAGAGGCGAGAGGCCTGAGCAACAACCCCGACTCGTCGGCAATGTCCCGGCTATGGGCAGACCGGAGACGGGCCGAAGAGTGTAGCGTTCGGTGATGGGAGCCACGGCGACGGGATCTGAGACGGCAGCGCCTGAGCCGGGGAGGACTCAGGCGTGTCGAAGAGTGGAACGGCTGAAAAACAGGAACAGCAGAGCTGGAATCTTCCATGGTGGCAGCAGGGCACAGGAGGGCAAACAAAAAGGCGGACGAAAGCCAGGGGTGGGATGCGGACAGGAGGCTTGATAGAAGATGGCAACAAAGGAGCATCACGGTGGAAGTTCGCAGGAAAACGGTGGACAGCGACTGTCGACTTGATATTCACTTGATGCTTGGGGTGAGCCACAGTCGAGACAAGCGGTAGGAGTGTAGATGGCTTCCAACTTGGTTCTTCACTCAAAACGTGGGCTTTAGCCACAAATGAGACGAGCGAGAGAACAGTCTTGGCTCTTCCCTCGAACGAGACTTTAAGTCTTGACTCAGTCGTTTGAAACTTGATCGAGGAGCGTTTTCCGTCCGATGCCGTAGGTGCGGGTGCAGCCAGCCAGAACGGTGATGAGCGTCGGAGAAGGTTGGCGTTGACAGCTTGCGTACGGAGTTCGGCAGTTGTGGGTGAGGTAAGCCGTTCGGCAACTCGGGCGTGTTTTCCGTCCGAAAGTCAGAAGCAGAAGGGATGCCATTGGTGCGGGTGCAGTCAGCTGGAACGGTGATAAGCGTCGGAGACGGCTGGTGTAGACAGCTTGCAAACGGACTTCGGCAGTTGCCAGCGGCAACTCGGGCGAAGAGAGCCTTGAATCGGACGAAAGAAAACGGCAGGGATCGGACCGACGGCGGCGTGGTCGAGGGCTGAGATTCAACGGATGCCAAGGGTGAAAGCGGTCGTCTGCGGACGAAGGAGAGCATTAGAGGGAGCAGCAGGTGAAGCGAGGGCTTCGGATGTGGCGGCCATCATCGGGTTTGGAGTCCAATTTACGTGCGAAAGCGGGGAACTATTTTCGGCGCGAGGTGACGTGGAGACACTTCTGGAGGGAAATGAATGGCGATAGCTTGCACGCTGTCGCTTTTATAAGGGAGGACTGCCGCGCGCATGCGCAGCAGGGGTATGCAAGCAGGCGGCTGCACAGCAGAAGAAACCTGCAGGGGAACATCACATTCGAGGAATGTAATGCTAAATTATCAGGTTAAGATGTTTTGGCAACAAAGAAACAGAAATTACGCATATTTTTAGAACGAAAATACTGTACCAGTACTGGTTCTGAAACTATGCATAATTTCTGTTTTTAACAATCGAATGGTGAAGAATGACGAACTTTCAAAGTAGAAGCCGTTACGGTATTTTCAATGTCATAAATTTGATCGTATTTCGTAAATTTTAGTGTTGTACAACATAAAGTTATAAATTGCGTATTAACAACAAAGAAAAAAATACAGTGAACAATAGCCTCGCTTTCCCTTTGCTCTCCTCTCGTCTAGACTCTAATAACAGCAGCGAAATTCTAGGCGGAGGTTGGAAATGACATTTTTTTTTCAAAGCTATCAAAGAAAATGGACAAGATGAATTTTATCTTTTGCTTACTTACGCAGAAATTGAAGTAAAAACGTAATTACAAACACACAAGAAAATCCACATTAAAAGAATATTTGTGTATTTGCCTTCTTACTGGAGCTTCATTGGTCATAGTTTAAATACATGGTTCTTTAATGCCCGTTCTGACAATTCTCACAGATGCCATTACATTTCACTGCCTTGCCTGTTGCTCGCCACGGCTCAGTTTTAATTCGGGCACAGTTCAGTACTATAGTCCAATACTCGTTGTCTTACTAAACAAATTATAAAATCAACACCGTACACTAGAGGAGAGTGATATGATGACTTTTGAGTAACATGCAGGAATTAACCGTGCACAAACAGTGACGATAGAGGAAAAGCATCACTGCTTGGTGTCGCGCCATTTCCTACAGGTATGCATCTTTCATCATGGCCTTTTTTCAGTTGCCCATAGGTAGTCACCGTCTTACAGTAACTGCAGAATACTCTGCATTTTAATCATTTTATAGTGTTGGTCCATGAATCTTTGAAAATAACAGTTTTAACGCTTTACTTCACTGATGTTTACAAGAAGTTTCATCCACATCTCCTCGTGAAAATTACCCGATTCTCCACGATTTTGCATCACTGTTTAAATTATGATGTCTGTTCGTAATGAACCATTGTTAAGTTTTTTTTTAAATTTTAAAATGTCAAGGTAGCTTCAATAGCACTTTTTCGTAGCATTACGAGAGGTACGAAAAATCGGTTAAACGGTCGGGGCTCAAAAACTGGCCGTGTAAACATCATGAAACTCAGTGTCAGGGTAGCCCTAATCCCCACGCACATTTAAGCCCAACCACAAGTTTGTGATGCCTCTGTGAGCCGAGCTATTCGAAAACCTTGCCTTCAAAAATGTAACTAAACTGCTTCATTATGTTTCAGTAATATGAAGTGCAAGAAACGCATAAAAATGTGTATGTGCGAGAATAATGGAGAAGTGTATAAAAGCTTATCTGTGTAGGAAAGGGTTAAATTAACAGGACAAATGATATAAACAACCACTTTATCATATATGATGCGAGTTTATTATATATAAGAATTCGATTTTTTTGCAAGAGTACTAGTATATGACGATTAGAACTGCAACTAGATGTGCCGGTTTTGGTATTTCAGGTTTCAGTTCTTATGGTTTTTCATCAAAACCTTAATCGATTCTGGATTGGTTTCAGTTAATTTGCCATAATATGCTGCTGGCTGCTTATCGTTCCCACCCCATGGATCGAGCACGAAATTCACACCTAAATGTAGTGTATTTTATGACTTTTAGTGCCTTTTTTTTGCACACCACTTACTGTTCACACTCATTATTCAAGGGCTTTAAAATTAAACTCTTCCTATATGGTTTAACATACGTTGTGGCCCCTCCTTACACTACCCCATTCTGTCTTACCTTATAATCATATTTGTTATGCGTTAACATCAGAAAGAGGAGAAACTTTTTATTTTTAAAGGATAAAATTGATTGGTCTCTTAAGCATTCTTAACTAAACGAATCAGTTTTTTAATAGCACATCCTACAGGCAGAGAGGTCTAGCAAAATGGTTTTGCTCTGCCATGGATGTGACGCCAGCAATCAGGTGGCTTTCCTGCGCCACACCTACTACAGTGAAGTTTCAGCCTGCCTCCGCCCCCCCCCACCCGGGTGGGGAGGAGGCGATAATCATGGCTTGTCAGAGGGCTGTCCGCCACCCTTTCCCTTCTAGCCGGTGTATTTCATTCCCTAGATGAGCCTCTTCTTCCGGATGGGGATGACCCTAGGAACTTCTTCCTTGGCCCTGAAATGCGCCTTTACCTAATAAAATTGCCATCGGATGAGTGACTTGATGGCCAAGGATATCTTGAATTCCTTGGCTATCACAAAAAACGGTCCTTCCAATATGGGCCTAATTGCCGCTTCTGTTGTAAGCTAGAAGGCTGCTTCAGCTTGGAGGTTGCACGAGGTGTTTTAGATATTTCTTTGAGTTCAACTGCTAGTTCAGGAAGCTTGTCTTAAAAATGTTATGACGATTCAAGGATGGGAAGGAGCCTTAAATTATGACCTAACAATCTTTGGCGACACCATGGACAGACCTGAGATACGAGTCGCGATGGTGAAGAATGAAGTTAAAGACGGACTACACTCCACGCATGAAAGGATGACGCACTCTTCATCAATAACCAACACCGTTGGAAAATACTACCCGTCCCTGGTTTTGCGTGGGGCTTCCTGGGAGAGCCTGAGAGCAGTCGTGGATGCAAAACGGATGAGCTTCGCCTGCGAGCCGGCTCTAAGATGGGGGTAATGATATGCCATGTCCACTAATTCGTACAAATCGAGGCGGGGGAAAACATCGAGGTTGTTGTCAGACATTACTGAAGATCAGTCAGAATCTATATCTTCCTCTTGCATCAAATTCCATGAAAATCGGTGAAAGAATTATCTGAAGGGTGTTTAGTCCAAAAACTGTCTAAGGTTTGCTGGTTAGTATCAGTGACTCGGAGAATGCGCGACCACTCAAAGTCAGACGCATCTTCGATACTACGACGAATGTTAGATGCCGATGTGCCGTTATGATGTATTGTGACGCCAGTGTTGTTCAGACAATGGCGTCACGAGCCGATGATGACGACGATGTCATGAAGGCTTAACCATGACACTTCATTGATGTAGAGAATCGATGGAGCGGAATTATGAAGCCTAGTATCCCCTTGTGACGTCGTCATCGCTACTAGGTTAGAAATTTAACCTAGTTTATGTTAGGCATGACCTAACTATTGTCTGGATGGCGGGAGCTTATGTTGGTCGGCAAGTCGTCAGAGGTACAGAAAGAGGGTGTATAATTGTTCTGATACATGACCATCTGAACTATGCGATATAACGAAAAGGGCACTGACGAGTCGTCGCCCATCCACCTAACAATGCTCCGTTCGAGACCACCATCTGAACCTCTATCATGGCCAGAGGAAGACTTTTGCTCTTTAGATACGGCCTTCGTACTGCATGGCCTGATTGCACTTCTGGTAGATAAAGACTCCCCATAATGTTTCTACGACCAAGAAGCAGAATCCCGTCTAATCTAATTTCTTTTCCCACAACGCAGGCTGCTTCGCTCCATTGGCCGCAGATGTGGTGGATGAACTTTCAGAATGCTTGGTGGGGGAGGCAGCCATAATTTCTTTTGCGCGTGTGCATGTGTGTGGGGGAAAGGCGAGGCTGGAATACGTGAGGTGATAGGTAGGCAATTATCATGTAACAATTCCTGATGTTAACTTCGCCATCCTCAAGAAATACATTCGGAAGCAATATATTGACAATCGTCAAATCGTTATTGAATGAAACGCATGAGGGAATAATGGGCACCTTATCGCTTTAACTCTTTCAGGTTTGCATGTTCTATCTCCTGGTTGGAGCAGCTGTCGTCTGCTAGATGTGGTCACTAGACCGCGGCCAGCTGGAACGCCGGTAATGGCCACTCAGCGAAGAATTTATCAACTGCGTTCACACCGTTTTTTTTCATTTTATTCTCCATTGCCACCAAATTAGCAGCTGCATCATATTTGTCATAAGCAGCATGGACACTGTCGAATCACTTCTAAAATCGCGGGGCTGCGAATACTAGGATTTTGCTAATTACCAATTTTTCGGCATTTTTACTTTGGTGTAGGATCAAATTGACTTTCGTGACGCACGCAACACCAAAAAATTCCAGTTTTTTCCTCAAACCAACGAGTTTTCGTAAACTGCTATACGGGTTTTCTTCCTCAGGCTAAGGATGTGAGAAGCACACGCACGACAACAAGTCCAAATTCTACTCGAATCGTCTGCTACATTCGAACTTCCCACTCCCTCACTTGCTTTGCAGTTGGCCTTGCATCAGCTCTCTTGTTCGTCGCTTTCACTTTCACGTCCTGTGTGGAATGAATCGTTTTCCACTGTGCACGCTGCTGCTGGGAGAAAATTTTTCCACTTTGTCTCGAGTTTGCCACTAAGTTCTGGGGTTACGATTTTTGCTACTTGTTTGTATGCAGGTTCCTGGATGTTCATCAGTTTAATTTCTTTCTCTTGGCAGTGCTGAATAGCAATAGCCTCTAAGGTACGGAGGTGTGCCTCTCTGAAGGAGTTCAACTTCAACATGATTTCAGTTTTCTCCCAGTCAATCTGGTGTTGTGTTTTAAGGCTGTGGACTGCTATTCCATTTTTTCTGTCTTCTTTTGTAGGTGGCTCTTGCGCGTTCTCCTATCCTGACGCTAATTCGGCGTTTCATTTCCATTACATAACCTGATGGGCATTCCCCACAGGGTACCAATAGACCACTCTCGATGCAGTTAGCAGTTTTCTCTCGTCGAACATCTGGTCATTATCTTCCTCTTCTCCTCATTTTCATTCTCAATCCTTCTATTTCAGTCTCTTTCGCTTTTGTTTTACTCCTGGTCCGATAGCGATGTTCAACTTTTCCTTCCTCTACTCTGCCTTTCTGCCTGTCTTCATTTTGACAGATAGGTGACAGACAGCCTCCAAAAGTTTTTCCGTTTTGTCCTTCATTGGATCTTTCGATTTAAGGGGTTCTTTCCATGCTTTCGCCTTCCGATCGCCTCGGTAATCGCTCTGGCTGGACATCCCATCATCAGATACTTTTCTTTTGCCTTCTTTAACCAGGTTACTCCGTTTTTCACTTTCATGAGTCTGTTCCTTATTCTCATCATTTCACCTTTCATGACAGCCAGGAGTTGGGACTTTGGGTGTCCCGAGCTCTATTCTATGCCTCTTGTCGTCTGTGTCTGTGTCTGCCAACTGTATCGGAAGTGGTCTATTGGTTTGGTTAACCACTGGGGAATGCCCATCTGGTTATGTAGGGGAAACAAAACGGTGAATTAGCGTCAGAATAAGAGAACACGCAAGAGCCACCTGCAAAAGAGACAGAAAAAATGGAATAGCGGTCTACAGCCTCAAAACACAACACCAGACTGACTGGGAGAAAACTGAAATCATGTTGAAGTCGAACTCCTTCAGAGAGTCACACCTCCGCACCTTAGAGACTATTGCTATTCAACACTGGCAAGAGAAATAAATTAAACTGATGAACATCCAGGAAACTGCATACAAACAAATAGCAAAAGTCTTAACCCCAGAACTTACTGGCAAACTCGAGACAAAGTGGACAAATTTTCTCACAAGAGCAGCTTGTACAGTGGAAAACGATTCATTCCACACAGGAAGTGACAGCGACGAACAATAGAGCTGATGGAAGGCCAACTGCGAAGCAAGAGAGGGAGTGGGAAGTTCAAATGTAGCAGACCGTTGGAGTAGAATCTTGACTGGTTGTGGTGTGTGCGCGTCTCACATCCTTATAGCCTGAGGAAGACACCCGTAAGCAGTTTCGAAAATTCGCTGGTTTGAAGAAAAACTGGAAATGTTTGGTGTTGCGTACGTCACACAAGTCAATATGTTAGGATTTTCATTACGAGCGTTTCCCGCGCTATGCAAATAATGAGGCGAAACTCGGAACATAGAATGTTCAAATTAGCACATACATCCAACGGAAATTAAAAAGGAAAAAATCCGATTTATTCAACCAGAACTCTTTATGAAGCTGAGAATTCACTCAACTGGTCCGGGAACTGCAGGATGAATCCACCAAAGCCAAGAGCTTGTTCCCATGTGCCTGCGTTTTTCCGACTTCGCACACGTTGCTTTGATCCATTATATTTCCTCTTCGCCGAAAACTTACCGAACGAACAATTCTCCTGTGGTGGTAGAAGTGTATATTTCCTGAAGATGTCTCTTAAATACCACAGTTATCTCTGTTTGCCGATTTTCTGTACAAATGTTAGAAGTTTAATATTTAGGCATCATACAGCGTAAAGCAGATATGTCTGCTGCTTACTGTGCCTAGAAACGCATGAGAGGATCAAAAGGCTTGCATCAATAAGTTAAGTAACACGGGGTGCCGATATATTGCCTTGCAGTTTTGGGGTCAATGTTGTGAATGGAGCATTATTTCGAAACGATAAAAAGCTATAACAGGGTTCCCACCAAAATACTGAAATAAATTTCCCTGAGTTTTCCAGGTTTCTCAGAGTAGATAAAGTCATTTTCCAGGATTTACCGTAATTTTAGGAAGGAATTTTTTTCACACATTTTACCAGTTTTGTGTGAAAAAGGCTGAAGCTTTCTAGATGGGAAATACATTATTTAAAATCTTAATTTTTTCCTGAGTTTTCCAGGTTTTTTGCAAAAAAATCGGAGAATTCCCCGAGTTCTCCCCGAGTTTCAAATGTAGTTTAAATTCCCTCAGTTTTCCAGGTTTTCCTGGTTGGTGGGAACCCTGTATAATGTAAAGGTAAGTATTTTGGGAGACAAATAAAGATTACGGAAAAAATCTATAAACGGTGTTAACCTTATACATACTGCGGTATTCGATGACATTATACAAAAGAATTATGCTAAAATCACATTCGGACGTCAGCTGCAAAGTCCTACTGCCTTCTTCAGAAGTAAAGAAACACGAAGCAGTAAAAAAGGTTCGGGACCACTGAACATTTTAGTGCTTTGTGTTTCTTACTTCTGACGAAGGTGATAGGGTTCTGTACATAATCACCTCTGTATGTAATCACCGAAAATTTAAGTGTACTTTTAGTGTTCGTTGTAGAGCAAATTTTCTTATAAAGTAAAAATTAATTTTAGTATTAGGAAGACTAACCAGAAGTGTTGATGAAAGCCTTCTCTTGCTGATTTGAGTTAGCAATGCTGTACTTCAGGTTTTATTATAGTACCAAGTTGAAATCTGGGTGACATTGTGCAATATAAATAATATAGCTTACGGATTGTTGGCATTGTACATTTTTTTGTTCGACTCGCAGCAGAAATTATCACGGATATGGTCGAAAAAATGCGCAACAATTTCAAGGGCCTAGGTAGTGTGCACAATTACTAATATTTAACAGTTTCTCCCTCACGTAGAGTTAAAGCACTACCAATCCTGTAAATGAAACAGTTCGTTTAGGATGAAACAGATATGGGAGGTTATGGTAAATTTTTATATCTTACTTTAAAATATCACCTCCTCTTTTGGCTGATGCAGCAACATCGCCAGAACCAAACTCCATAAAAACACTGAGGTCATTACCGCTGCAATAATATTCACCAGCTCCTGAAAACAAAAAAACATGCGACTGTGATCACTATTTTGGAGGAACAGATGTTATAAAAGCAAGTCTGACACTAAGTGACATGAAATAAAAATAAAATGCTTCGAACAGAAAAGTAACGAGGTCACCAGACTTTATTAAATGATTTGCTTTTCCCAAGAAACTAAAAAACTGCAGGGGTTGCACTTATGACCCAGTTGCTGAGTTTCTTGCACAAGTTTTAAGATCTAATGTAGCTTTTAGGGAACGAGAACATGAGAATGGTTTAAACTATCAACTTAGATTTGCAGCTAGTGGTGTACACACCATTATCCCGATTTTATGGTGCAGCTAATGGTGCAGCTAATGGTGCAGCTGATGGTGCGGCTGATGGTGCAGGTAATGGTGCAGCTGATTCCGTTTGCAGCTATGGTGTACACACCATAATCCTGATTCCGATAGTGGTTCCAATACGAAGAAACCGTTTCCACGCAGTTCCAATACCAAGTACGATTACCACATGGCAGTTGCACAGTGAATGGAAAAAAATTAATAATAATGAATTAATGATGTTCTGGGAGTCCAGGATTCTGCTGCAGCTAACTTTTATAAATTTAGATACATTTTAAAACGTAAAATTTGATGTACAATTTTTAAAATCTTAAATTAAAATCAAAAAGTTGAATTAAAATTAAATTTAAATTAAAAAAACTTAAAAAAAAACTAGTTTAAAATAAACGATACCTTGCTGAAAGGTTTACTACTTCGAAGCACTAAATACATGATTAATTTTGACGAAACTCTACTTAAAGAATATCTACAACAGATGTGTTGTGGAACTTTTCAACAGGCAACTGTTCACTCGGTGTTAGAAGTGGAATTACGCTGTCTGTGTTCATCAGCCTCGTCAACTTTTCGTTTCTTCTATTCGGCTCACATCAGATTGATCGTTGCGCTCAATCTGATGTGAGCCGAATCTCGACCACTGATCTCTACGGTCGAGATTTCCGGAAATTTTCAAGAAATTTTCTGCTTCTTTGACTGTCCTGTAGTGACGTTTGGAAGGAGCACTGTAGCCATTGGATTTAAAAAAGATCCTCGTTTTCTTGGTATCATGAGGTGGTCGGGACACTGAGATGGGTTCCTCATGTTGTGCTTGCGTTATTCAGTATTTGATGAAAGGCGACTTTTGATTGAGGGAGATGTGCAGGTTTGTTTTTGATGCTACCAGCAAGTACGAAGATTGTCAATGGTGTGTCGTCGGGTTGGGTTCCTCTTCTTTTTGTTTTGTGCTTTCGTTATTCAGTATCTCACGAAAGGATACCTTCGATTGAGAGAGATGTGCAGGTTCGTTTTTGATGCTACCAGCATTTGCGAAGGTAGCCAATGGTGGGTCGTCGGGGTTTTAGCCAGAGGTTGGATTGTTGGAGGTGGCGAAAGATAGGGCCAGCAAAATCTTTCCAAGGTATAAAATCAAATCCTTCGTTAAAAATGTCCTCGGGGTTATTTCGAAGGTCTTTATTAGCATTGAGGAGAATGTTCAACTTCTTCATCCTTGGAATCAATGGAGTTGTGGTCAGAAATAGAGGAGGAACAAAAACACTTCCTTTTGGACCTAATCTTGTTTGCAGTGCTGTTCAAAGCAGCATTAGGATCCAGATTTTCATAATGGTTGAGAGGTTTGAACCCTCAGAATCTTTTTTTCACCTACCTTCATCTACCATTCATCTACCTTCCATAAGGTAAACTTTTCGGTTTTTCTCCCTCGAATAGCGACTTGTGCTGGGAGAAAAGGTACGTTTTCTTCACAAAGTTTTGCGATTCGGTGACTTTCTCGACGAGAATGTTTGGTGATTCACGACTTCCTAGGCGTAGGAGAAAGGCTACGGCTGAGAATGCCTGAGCGACTTGTGGCGACTTGATGATTTACTTCTGCTGCGAGAATCAAAAGATGAATGGGGCAAACTTCGACGTTGAAACCAGCTCCCCCATGTCGAAGAACTATGGCTCCAGAATCTGGATCGCGACAAGTGGCGACTTCTGGAGACTATCGAGGACATCAGACAAGTGGCGACTTCTGGAGACAGAAGACAACTGGCGATGTTTGTAGACAGGCGATTTCCGAAGACAGAAGACCACTGGCAACATTTGTAGACAGAAGACATCTGGGCGACTTTTGTCGCAGAAGACTTCTGGCGACTTTTGGAGACAAGAGAGGACAACTAATGACAATCAGTTCAAAAAATAGTTTCACGGCTTGCACTAATAATTTGTATTTTTTCAATGTTGCATATTCTTGATTGATCTGATGTCAGCCGCTCGAGCGATCAAAGATCTCGAGAATTGGGCCTGTTGAACTCTCATATTTATTTATTCGCTCTTAAGACGACTTTTCACTTTTACCATTAGTGGGTAAAGGTTTGTTCGTAATGGCCCTTTGACCAGAGTCATCATCAGTCAAAGGCAAGACCGCTTGACGGATATGACCTTGTCCGCCTTTACCCGAGCCACGTCATTAGCCAGACGTGGCGATGGCAGTGAGGTCAGCTTCACTACAAGCCTACTTGGCTGCCTCGTAATCCCTCCCGTCGCACCCTCACACCACTTGTTGAGCTGAGCGTGAACTAGGACAAGCAGTTTGGCTGCGCTGCTACTCAGATGTACCTGCTACTTGTTATTAAACCTTTTTACTATTTTAATGGTTTTCGTGGTTTGTGCCAGAAAAGTAGCAATTGACATCATAATTGGCGCCTACCAACAGGGGCCATGAGTTTTTTTTGTGATTTTACGAAGTTTCTCTGTGAAGTTTGCACACTTTTTCACGATGGGATAGAATGTGCCTTTTTTTCGAAGAGCGGCGGCCGTTAATGATCAAGCGGATTCGTAAGCCGTTTACTCAAAAGCGGGAACGGGAGTACTTTAGCATCTTCTCGTTTGTGAAAATTTAACCCTGTGGTGCAAACTTTATTGACTGTGTTCAACGGGTGAAGTGTGTCTTCAGTTAAGTGTAGCAGTTTTGATAGCAGAAAAAATTTAACCTTCGTGCACGGCGTACGAGCATGGTTTCAAGGCCGGTTCTCGGTGCTTTTCGCGTAGTTATTTTCACGCTGCTCGTACTATGGGAGAACTATCAGCAGTTCCCTATTCCCCCCACTATCTAACTGATCAAGGCAAGTCATGTTTGTTTCCTCGAGAACAACTGTCTGCAAAAATGTTTTCGCACGCGAGTTTTCAATCTTGTCGTACGGCTCATACGACGACTTTCAACAAGGTGGTTCCGCAGTTTCGCGAAGCTACTTCTACTTTCCGCGTCTACAGCTTAAAGTGGGACATCGCTTTAATACGCTGGTGGACAGTGAAATCGAAATGCAATTGGCAGGGGACAGCTATCGGCGATCTCCGTGAGTACAGTGCCAACTTGCCCTACGTTTCCTCCTTAGGGCGCTGTAGGCATGCCGACTACTCCGACCTGCACCACAACGTATCTCGCACTTCCGTACGCAAGAAATCACTTGAATTTCGGATTCCCTCCCGACAAGACTTGTGGAAAAGGATGCGGGCGTCTACTGGTCTCCTCCTATGTTAATACATGACGATGGGACACTTGCGTATTGCGGATCGGCGTCTTTCACGAGCCTTTACTACGACATCAGTAAGCGGTTGCTGAACCGATAACAATATTATCGGTCTTACGCGTCATTGGAAGGATACAGCCTTCTTAACTCGCATCTGGACTGTGGCGCCATCGCCCGGCGTTACCCTTCGCACGCGAGACCTCCCAACAAGACTAGACTGACTGTGGTTCAGGGGGGTGGCTCGCAGTTCGCAACGAGAAATGGGTGCTGGCGTGCGCGAGCTTTCTTGAATGGGATGATCAAGAGTTTCACGGCGTTGAAGTGTGAGCATTTGGGTGCTGGATAGGCCTAATCTGCTATGAAGTTGAGTCTACTGACTTTTGGTTCCCAGTCTGCGAAGCCTTGGGAATGCTGTGATTAAAGATTTTCAATTTCTGTAATTCTTAGTGCTGTTATAAAGTCAGCTGTCTAGAGTGATTAGGACATTCAGTTATTTGTAGATGCTTGTGTTTGCATCGTTGATTTGTATCATTTGTTGTCGAGCACGTGCGCTGTGTTGTGGCTTTAGCTGTGTTGACGAGTGGGCGGCTTTGTGTGGAATTGCTTGCGTCGGAGCAGTTTGGCGTGGCCTTGCCACTGTGATTTGCAGAGCCGTGCGTACATGCACGCACGCTGTTTTTGTTGCGTATGTGTGATTTTACCTTTAAGTTCTTTATGATCTGACTGCGATGCTGGTAATCTTTTCTTGGTATCTTTTCAAGGTTGTTTGTGCTTGGTGGCGGTTACACGTGCATTTGGTGTGGCTAGCTTAGGTAAGCTTGATTTGTTGGGAATTGTTTTGCTAGAGATGTCGTCTATGGTATATTAGTCATTTCGAGTAATGGGCTACTCTTCCATTTTGGCGCTTGTTATTAGGAACTGATCAGCTTGTGTAGCAGGAGCCATTTTAAATTTGGGAAGTGTAACAATTAGAAATGGATGAACTACTTGCTATACATCATGTTTGTTGGAGGTCGTATATTGCGAAACTGACCGGGTTTCAAGAATGGTAAGCTGCAAGAAAACTTTTTCAAACCCGCGAATGGTTCACCCTGTGTTGTTATTGTTGGGGGTAAACTTGGAGTTTGGACGTTGTACACTTTCACCAGGCACAGAAGGAGAAACTAGGATTATTACTTTGTAGGAGTAATAGGAAGGTATGATAAGATTGCGTATTCGTCTTTCGCAACGAGGAGTGGTTGTTACTCTCCAGAAATTTTTGTTGTTGTTCTCATTGATGCTACGATCTTTGCTATGATAATCTACTTATGACGTTAAAGGAATATTGTATTGAAGAAAGACTGCTCTTAAAAAATTATGTTGGACTCTTTATTATTCACATAGGCCTATTCTAGATAATTAACGCGATTAAACAGTGCAGAAGATAATTTAATTAATAAAAAATTAGTAGTGATACTAAAAGCCGTCTAGTTCGTAAATAAATATCACTGTATCTCAGTAGCATTAATGGTTTCCCAAAATTGGTGAATACCTCGTTATTCGTTGCAGTCCCTATTTTTCACCTAATTTACTCATGTCAGTCTTTAAATTAATAGCAATCACTCTACTAAAAACACCAACAGGTTATGGAAGCCCAGCAAATCAACGCTTAAACTGTGCTAAAGAAGAAGTCCGACCGTGAGTAGATGAAAATAGCGACGATCGAAATTCGAAGAGCAGCCGCGGGAAGAAGAGCGCTAAGCCTAATCGCTAAGCATGTCCATGCCACCCCACGCCGCGACGCCGTAACGAGGGCGAAGAATTCGTAAGAAACATCGAAGAATCGGAAGTAAAATCAGTAGATGAATCAGAAATATCTACTAGAAGACGATATTTAAGAACTTTTAAAAGATGCTTAGCAAAATAGCATTGAAAAAGAACTTAAATAAACCACCGTAGACATCGGTATTAAGAAGAACCCCATATAACGAAGTTCGTATACGTAAATACGAAAAATTGCCGATGAAGCCTGGAACTTTTATATCCATTTTAAAGTTGTCGAAGTCACATCACAGAAGTAAATATGGCATCAGTAGGAAATCCAGTCGAATTTAAAATCCCGAAATTAAGTTCTGAGAACTATCATGCATGGTCTATTAGAACTAAGGCTGCGTTAGTGCAACGTAACGTATGGGAAGCAATAAACCCAGGTTATGGCCCGACCATGACGCCAGACGAATGAAAAGCAAATGAGATGGCGTTAACATTTCTTTTTCTAGTAGTGGAGGATAGTTATTTAGATGACATTGGTGATTGTATTCGTGCAAAGGAAGCGTGGGACAATTTAGCTGAAATCCACACAAAGTATGGATTACTGCACGTAATACAACTCACGAGGGATTTTTTCAGAACAAATATGAAGAGTGGTGAAAAAATGACTTCCTACATCGGCCGTATTACGGATATACATCGGAAACTAGCAGCCTGCAATTACAGTTTCAACGACAGGGTAATTGCTCTAGTGATGCTCACGGGCCTACCAAAGACCTATGAATCACTAATCTTGAACCTAGAATATCAGAAAAGCAACCTGACCAAGAAGATAGTAAAAGCTAAGCTGTTATTAGAAGAAAAAAGAAAAGACAGAAGTGAACAACCAAATGAAGAGCAAGAAGAAAATAAAGCGTTGTTTACAAAAGGAAATTCATCCTTCAGCCACCAAAACAAGAAGAAAAAAGAAGATATCGAGAAGTCAAATGATAAGTACAAACAGAAAAAGGCGCTAAGAGATACGTCAAGTGTTACTGCTGTGGAAAATTAGGCTACATTGCCAAAAACTGCCCAGAGAAAGACAGTGATGACGAAGCGATAAAGGCAAAACCTAAAAAGGGAAAAGAAGAGGCTACAAACGCAGAGAAGTCTAAAACAACTAAAGTAGTAGTTAAAACTGGAAAAGCCTTACACACAGCAGAAAATAACAACATAGGAGAATCGTGGTATCTGGACAGCGCAGCTACGGACCATGTCTTCAAATAAAAGGAAGCTTACTAAGATCGTTAGGAAGAAATCGACTGTGGAAGTTGCAAATAAGCAGACAATGCAAGTTGTGGGTACCGGAGACGCTGGCCTTCAACTATCAGAAGAAAATGGAGGTTATAAAATAACACTCGCAAACATTTTATACATTCCCGACTTAAACAGAAATTTACTCTCAGTAAGCCAAATAGAAGAAATGGGCTACGAGGTAAAATTCAAAGACGGTAAAGCACTAGTAGTCGACACTGATGGTACAGTCATTATTACAGCGCACTGTGAAAATAGACTGCATAAAACTGATGAGGCAAAACAGGTAGCCTACACAACCAAATTGCGAGAAAAAGAGAACTTGTGGCATCAAAGATTAGGCCATCTGCACCGAAAAGCTGTAAGAAGTGTAGCCAAAGAAGACCTGCTCGAGGTAAATCTTGAGGACGACAAAGAACAAGAATGCAAGACGTGCATTAAAGGAAAACTACCTCCACTGCCATTTCCACTGGCAAGCAGCAGCAAACCATCGAAGTGCTAGAAGTTATTCACTCAGACGTAATAGGCAAAATTAGCCCAACTTCAAAAGGAGGAGCAGATTACTTGGTTACTTTTATAGACGAACATTCTAGATATGCCAGGGCTACACCATGAAGACGAAAGACCAAGTACTAGAAAAATTCCATGAATACCGATTAGAAGCAGAAAATATTCATGACACAAGGGTAAATACTCTGCAATCCGACAACGGAGGAGAGTACAGAAGCCAAAAATTTGACGAGTATCTGCGGGAGCACGGAATTAAAGGACGGCTCACAGTTTCGGGAACCCCACAACAGAATGGAATATCCGAGCGATATGGTAGGACTCTCGTGGATATGACGAGATGCTTACTCACCCATTCAGGACTGTCAAACCACCAGTGGGCTGAAGCAGCCAATACGGCTAGTAAATAGAGAAATTTATGCCCATCCAGAGCTTTGCAAGGAAAGACTCCAGCATTGATTTGGAACAACAAAGAAAGCAACAAAGGCTATTTAAGAGTATTCAGATGCCAAGCATGGGTGACTGTTGGACCTCACATCCCCCAGCAGAAACTTGAACCCCGAGCGGTGGAAACCGTGTTCATAGGCTACCCCGATGGGACAAAAGGGTACAAGCTATGGGACTTCAGGAAGGACAAGATCATCATAAGCCGAGACGTAAAGTTTGACGAAGCAATCTTCCCATTCCAAAAGAAGCCTACCATTGAAACAACGGAAAATAAAGTATCCGAAAAAATGTTCAAAGTCACCATCAAAGAAGAAGAAAAACCTGCGTGTACAGAAGTTACTGCACTAAAGGAAGTCCTTGAACAGGGGGAGAATCAAGTCATTGCGAACGATGAAGCTGAACAAGAACAAACATCGGAAGCCGGATTCCTCGACATTAACGAAGACCGCTACGACCAAGGTCGTACCGAATTACCAATCCGAGAAGTTGAAAAGCCAATCTTGAGATCGCAAAGACAGGCTGAAAAGAGAGATTTTCAGATAAAATGTAACACCACTCGACTTAAAGACGAAACCAAAGAGCAGCCGAAAACTCTAGAAGAAGCCCTAAAAGGACCCGATGCGAGCCACTGGCAACAAGCAGTGAAGGAGGAGATGAACAATCTCGCTGACAACCAGACATGGGAGTTTGTCCCCAGACCACCAGGAAGAAAAATCATCAAGTCGAGATGGGTTTTCAAAAAGAAATTCACTCAAGAAGGACACTTGGAAAGATACAGAGCTAGGCTTGTAGCACGAGGTTTTATGTAAGTTGAAGGCATAGACTACAAGGAAACGTACTCACCTGTTCTGAAGCTAAAATCTGTGAGGCACTCATAGCCATCACTATAGAGCTAGGCTGGAAAGTTCACCACATGGACATCACCGCATCCTATCTCCATGGCAAACTACAAGAAGAAACTTACATGGAGCAGCCGAAACCTTTCATACAGAAAGACAAAGAAGATTACGTCTGCAAACTCCATAAAAGTTTGTACGGGCTCCACCAGTCCGGAAGAGAGTGGAACACATGTCTAGACGAGTTCCTAAAAGAAATTGGGACTCAAGGAATCAGAAGCAGATCCCTGCATTTATTATATGGAAGATGGACTCGTCACAGGTGTGTACATTGATGATACCCTAATCATCCTAAGAGATGACGACGCACTCGACGCCTTCAAGCAGAAGTTGAATCAAAGATTCAAAGGAAGAAGCAAACGAGATCCTGTCGATCAAAATAAGCCAGTTCGAAGATGGATCGATCGCTATCGACCAAAGCGTCTATGCACAGGAGATCCTACAAACCTTCAAGATGGAAGACGCAAGACCAGCTGCCACTCCGTTGGCAAACAACGGAAACAAAATTCTTGAAAAAGGGAGGAGGAGACGGAGACAAAGAATCACCACAAAGCTCAATGCCATACACAGAAGCTATAGGAAGTCTCCTATATTTGGCAAACGGCACGAGACCAGATCTCGCTCATGCAGTAGCATACATGAGCCAGTTTAACAACGACCCTACAGAAACACACTGGAATGGAGTTAAACATATCCTAAGATATCTGAAGAAGACCAAAACCGTAAAACTCCATTATCGAAGAGAAGATGCGAAGTTCCAGTTCTATTTAGATTCGGACTGGGCATCTGATATCACCGATCGAAGATGCTACAGCGGATACGTCGAAACCTTAGCAGGTGCCGCAGTTACATGGCGAAGCAGGAAGCAAGAAGCAACAGCACTTTCAACGGTGGAAGCAGAATACATCGCTGTATGTCATGCCTCCAAGGAAGTGATGTGGCTGAAAAACTTCTTGAACGAGATTGGGATGGGACAATTCGTCCACAACCCAACCACACTCAAGTAGACAATCAAGGTGCGATTTGTCACTCGAGAAATAAAATAACTTCAGAAAGAAGTAAATACATCGACATGAAGAACCATTTCCTAAGACAGCAAGTCCAGGACGGTGTGATTAACTTCCAGTATGTGCCCACAAGTGAAAATGTGGCAGACATTTGAACCACAATACTTCCAAAGAAGAAGGCTAACATCCATATGTTAGCCATGGGACTAGAGGACTATGTGTGATCCTGAAAAAGGGGGTCACCAAGAGACCAACAAGGGTGAGTGTTGAAGAAAGAATGCTCTCAAAAAATTATGTTGGCCTCTTTATTATTCACATAGGCCTATTCTAGTTAATTAACGCGATTAAACAGTGTAGAAGATAATTTAATTGTTAAAAAATTATTAGGGATACTACAGGCCATCTAGTTCACAAATTAATATCGCTGTATCTCAGTAGCATTAAATAAATGAAGTCGTCCACTTCCGGTTTGCCAAAAATGGTGAACACCTCGTTATTCGTTGCAGTCCCTATTTTTCACCTAATTTACTCATATGTCAGTCTTTAAATTAATAGCAATCACTCTGCTAAAAACACGAACATATTGTGTGCCTACAACCATTAACACACAATTTAAGATTTAGCTTAAGGACGGGTAGGTTTGGCGGACACCCGGCTCACTGTAAGCACTTGTTGTTGCGATTGTTTTGCACTGTAGTTCGTTAAGGTTCTCGGGCACAGAAAGTTGAAAACGGATGAGGCTTTTTTTTTTTTTTACATATTCGGTTCTCGAGCACAGAAAGTTGAAAACTGACGCAAAATGAAGTTTCTAAAATATTTTTTAACACATTTTATAGTAAAAAAAAAGTGCCAATTTCATACTGAATTTAAAAAAAAATGGTCAGATTGCTTCAACACAGCATTTAAAAAGTCAGGAAATTTTTATTCGCAGCAAGCATAGATCGGATTTCAGAAACCCCCCCAATAAAAATTTGATGCGAATCTTTTTAGATGATGTGGCGGATTACGTAGCATTGATACAACAGTAGTAAGGCTGGGCCGAAACCGATCTCTACCGATATTTGCAGTATCGGTGGAAAACGGGATCGGCTGATAAAACCCTGATAAATCGGTAATAAACCAAATCGATGATATTTTCACTTCTCGTCGACAGAATTTGACGGTTGAATACACCATTTTGAAGGTTTTTCGCCAGTTTTGCAATGGTCCAAACTACAAGCAGTATTCTCTTACTGTTTAGGAGTTGCAAGGCAAAATGTTAAAATTTTACTGGAGTTTTGTGTTTTTAAATGATTTTAGTGTATGCAGTATTATTTTAAACCAATATTTTTTAAAAATAATTATATTTATTTAGGCCTATGCCTTATTGATGCAATGATTTCAAATTTTTTTTCTTCATTAAGGACTGTATCAAATTATCGGCATCGGGATTCGGTATCGGCAGATTTTTCTCTTCGAAATCGTTATCGGATGGGATCGGTGAAAAGTGGTATCGGCCCAGCCTTAAACAGTAGTGATCAGACTAATGTTGACTTTGGAAAAGTCACTAATAAATGCCGCGTCAATTATTTTTATTTCTTGCAAAAAAATCGATGCTGGAGGGCCTGAGAACCATTTTTTTTTTTTTACTTTGCATGGCCTAACATGTAAGCAACTTAATTGGTCATAGCTACTGTAATTTAGTGCGATTACAGTCTAGTGGCAAGGGTTAAGACCCACTGATGCTTGATGTTAACTAGCCATATAAGACATATTATACTTTCACCTCTGTAATCTATGTTATCGATGAGCTTGGACGGTGTGGTGACTTGCTTGAAAGGTGGGTGATTGTGAGGTCGGCTTCACTGAAAGCCTACTTGGCTGCCTCGCAGTCGCAACCCTCCTGAACGTGCCCTCACCCTACCTGTTGAGCTGAGCGTGAACTAGGAGCAGCAGTTTGGCTGCGCTGCTACTCAGATATACCTGCTACTTGTTATTAACCTTTTTACTATTTTCAATGGTTTCGTGGTTTTCAGGTTTGTTGATTTCAGCAAAGACGGAAGGCATAGTGACTCCACACTCATTTCTTGCATGCGTTTATCAAGGGTAAATTTTCATACAGGGGAATAGACTCATCAGACACAGAACGACTACATTGCTCTTTCTCTTTACGTTGTTCTTTTTTGTGTGCTGAAAGTTTCCAAATGTACAGTATGCGCTTGATGGAGTCAGCACTATGTAGCACACATTAGGCACACTATTCAGTCGAAGTTGCATTTCCTGCACTTACTGCAGAGGGGATGAAAGTTACTAAAAGTTTTCTGCAAGTGCAGGCTGCAAAACTTCCCTTGTCTTTCTTCTTCTTCCGCCATACAAGTGCTTGGTGACTTCTGGCGACACGGAACACAAACTGGCGCGCGATCCTACGTGATCGATGCCAATAGAAGGGATCGACCGAATCCGAAACTGAACAGGATCTGAAGTCGGATCTTTAAGACTTGGATTCGATTGGATTCAGCAAAATATTTACTGTCTATTAGATTTTTCAATAGCTTCGCTAATTTTTGGCTGATTGAGACATTGCAATACATCATTTAAAGCGTATTTTCATTAGCTTTCCAACGGAGCTATTTTCATACGGCTAACATAAACTGTTCAGAAGTTATAAGGGAAAACTAAAGAACAAGTTGCAAAAATGTTCACTCGGTCTTTAAGTTACTCGTCTCTCAGGCAGGCAGAGAGAAAAATTAGTCTGTAAAAGGGCTGAAACAAAAGGTTTGTTGTTTTTTGGATTTAGTTAGAATACGAATCTGAAACAGCAGTCTTGTAAATTATCCAAATTCTGTAGGGATTTGGTTGAAGTAGATTCGGTCGATCCATACCTAATAGCAATATGAGAAATCAAAGATGGTGGCTCTCTATATAATACTACTGTACAGAGCACCATGCCATTAATTACTGAAGGTTAGTATTTTGCAGATATTAAGAAACCAGTATCAATTTACAACTCAAGGACTTGACCAGTATCAGATTGGCAAAAAAAGCGGCAACGGTGCAGTCCTGATATCTTCCTTTATTATTACGTTTTAACTTTCCAGACGAACATTGAGGAAAATTGACAAATTTGAAGTACAAAGTAATATAAGTTTCCTGTATTGTTTTACTTAAATCTAAGATATATGGTAATTTAAGAGGGAAAAGGTTTTGAAATAGTGCTGGATTTAATTTGAACAAAGAATACAAACTTGCCTGTTGTCACCGCAAGAGTGATAGAGTCGTCGTTAGCAACATCATCCAAAGCTCTTGATATCTCCTCGTACATCTTTAATAAATGAAAACAAAATTACAAAATATTCACAAACTGGCATGCCCGAAACAAGCAGGCAAGTAATGTGTATGCCTATATAAATGACTTTCACACCAACTGCATCGTCTGAAAATAGAAAAACAGGATTACCGTTGATGAATACAAGATCCAATGGAGCATCATAAGTTAAGCTATCACTACAAGGAGTACACTTGTTTCCAAGACATTCCCGCTTCAAACAACAACAGAGAATGAATACTAAGTGGAAATAGGAGGGGATCATTTAAAAAAAGAAAGACAGAAGAGAAAGACATAAGGTATGATGCAGACTAAAGTCTATTTAAAATAATAAGCCACTGCAAATATCGTACACTACAGGTGAAATTGATTTCAGAATTTTGATTATGGTATGTCGTGGAAAAATATTTCAAGATGCATCGCAATGTCAAACACCTATAAGGGGAAATGACAAGAGCGAAACAAATACAGGGATATTAAGGGGGAAAAAGTAGCATTTTACCACTTACTGCACCGTGCTATTCGACTATTTGATATTAGCATAAGAGAGCAAGTTAAGAGTCTAGATTAGCTTAGCTAGCAAACTTTCTAAAAGGAAACAAATTTTTCTTATTCCTTGGAATACTTGGCTCTTCTCCACTCCTGTGGACAACACATCTGTTGTCTGGAAAGCACTTTGCTTTCTGCAACACCCACACTGAGAGCACATTTGCCTTTACGGAGGGTACATAAGTAGACTATCGGAAATTATACCCCGTAAATGTTGAAAAAACCGTTATTGGATTTACTTTGAAACTCTTCCTTAACGCTTGTACACAGTTCGAAACTCAATTTCGCGCACTTGCGAATTGTCGACAGATGTACTTTTGTCTTCTTCAGGCACCCTAAGTTTACCACAATGGTTGCCAAGTTCTAAAAGTCAGTAATGTCGATGTAGAAAAGCCAAAACCTTAGGGTGCCTGAAGAAGACAGAAGTACTTCTGTTGAAAATTCGCAAGGTATTTTTAATATCTTCGTTTTGAAAGCGTGTGAGAATGAGTTTCGAACTGTGTATGACCGTAAAATGCGTATTGCACGCCCAGGTAATGCTAAGGTCCTAAAATGTTTGAAGGTTCAAACTCATGAAATAATTTTGTTGCCTTCCACCTTTTAAAAATTGTCCGTTTTCTGTGACAAAATGCACTAAATCTTCCATAATAACGAAATCAATGTTTCATCCCCTTAAATCTTGGGTTTTCTGCAGACAAGTTAACTAAAAGCTTTAACAAAATCAACTTTTAATCCAACATGATTCAAGTGAGTGTTTCTAATCACTAAAACGTTGGTGGTATTAGGCCTACGTGATCGATCACTGACGTGCGTGATCTGGGTACAGTCTAGCAAAAAAGCAAAGCCTTTATTCTCATTTATTCACAAATATAGTTTATTAAATCATCCTCATAAAATTACCTAACATAATTCAAAGTTAAAACTCATTTCTAACCATTATCAACCTTCGAAATGGACAACATGATTCACAACCGGGAAGTGCACATGTCTCCAGCGCGGCTACTCCAAGAAAAAACACAAACTGATGCCAACTTAACAACTTTCCCCAAAATTGCGGCAGCACGTGCGCTTCCCAGTTGTGAATCGTGTTGCCTGTTTTGAAGGTAGGTGATGGTTAGAAATTAGTTTTGACTTTGAATTATTATGTTAGATATTGGACTGAGGACGATCTAATAAACTAAAATTGTGAATAATTGATAATAAAGGAATTGCGTTTCCGTTAAACAGAACCCAGAGCATGCACATCAATAGTCGATCGCATACGCCTAATACATGACAGCTCTACGAATTTTTTTTTTCTCTTAAAACACATCGTGAGTGGTCTAGGATAAATAAAGATGGTCGTAACCATAGAAAATGTTATCAGGAGTACTAAAAAACATGTCATAATTACTATAGATGTTCTGAAAAGAGCGGAAAACTTTTGGCAAAAAAGCGCAATGGTAATTTCTGCCTAGGTTGCCAGATGTCTACTCGAGATTTTTTTCATGCTTCGGGCATGCCCTTACAGGATCTGAAGAGACACCTAGTCCACCTTAAAACTCCTACGGGTCTTATGGCCAGGATCTGCATTACAAATCCATGAGCAATAGCAAGTGACATCTCAATAGCTTAATGATTTAACACAATGTTTACCTTCAAGTTAATAGCATTTCGCTTCTCTGGTCGGTTCAGTGTTATTGTTGCAAGCCCATCTTTCTTAACAAGCTGTAATGTTTCGTATGATCCAGTTTGCTGTGGAACAGAAGGCACCTCAGTTTTGGCTGACCCTGCCAGTTCATCAATGAATTCTACATACTTCTTTTGTGCATCTTCCTAAAAAAAAGAAAGAATTTTGGGCGAATCAGTTAGAAAGTTGAAATGAAATTCTAAACCAAAGTTGCATGAAAAAGCTGTTTAAAATAAAGATATTTGCAATTTTAATTGTGTTATTAGAAGGTAATTAGATCTTTTAACATACAACATGACAACACTTAATGCGTTATTTTTTTTTTATAATTTGGCCTTGCAAACTTCGATTTCACGTAAAACCTAAACTGCTCACGTAATCATCAAATACTTGCAAATTTTCGGTGGTCTAGCCCTTCCATCATCATGAAAAAAAAATCCGGTTTTTCCAAACGAAAAGAAACTGCCTACGCTATCTGAATGTCGACAGGCTCATTTTACTTGGCTTGACTTACAAATTTAGAAGATAGAACAATGCTTACGCCAACTTGAAGTTTCAGATGTTTACGCTATCTACGCTTCTCGTTTTTCCCATGCACCATCTTCCAGCGGAATACTCTTTCACTTCATATTGTGGATACTTTGTCCTAAGAGTCGTTTAAAAAGAGGCTTATGGATTTCAGAATCGCAGTTCCATGCAGTGACCATGGATGACTCGTTTTCTGTGTTGTACATTTTTTTTGGTATTTCTATTTTTTATTGCTTTGGTTTTTTGATCTGCCAACAAAAGCTGCCGTAATGCTCCGGCGTGGTATCTAAATAAATAAATAAATAAATAAATCTTCAGGCCATAGTCCACATTCCTGCAAACAACACAACTAACTAATATAGTATAAATAAGAAGGAATCCAAGGATGACGAAAGTCCAGATGGACGAAAAAAAGACAGTGATAGCCATCAACTATCCCATGGTTATGCACAGGGATACGTTTAACCCTTTTGAGCCTTAGCCCATTTTCAGATTTCTGACTGATAAAATGTATGGCCAAAACATGGCTGCCATTCAACACTTGCCAGCATTGGTAATATAATTTGCAGCACAACAACTGAACTCTAAATTTGCCGGCACCATGATTACATGCAAGGTAGCCAAGAAGAATTATTTTTGGGACCATTGGCTATTTTTTTATAATGAAAAAATTAGTAAGTTGGATTTATTATACGAGCTTATAAAAATATTCAACTTTGGCAACCCCTTACCCAAATTCTGGCAGGCCTATAATCAAAATGGCCTTGAATAACTTTAGTGTGTTTATTTATAAGTAACGCCACCAATTTTTGTGACCATACAACGGAAAATTAATTTCTAATTATTATTTTCATGTTGAGGTATTTTGTATCTTGCGTAACCAAAACACGACTGCCATTAAAAACATGCAAGCATTGGTAAAGTAATTTACAGCAAAGTAACTAAATGCTCTAGGCACTTAAAACATTTGCAGGCACCATGATTATATTGTAAGGAAGCCTACAAAAATATTTATGGGACCATTGGGTTATTATAATTTTATAAAGAAAAAAAAATAATAAAGTTGGATTACTTATAAGCACTTGTAAAAACCACTACTGTATATTTAAGCCTGTAACTTCGGAACACAATGCAGGTAGGCTACAATCATAATAACTTTTTATTTTACTGATAAGTATGCTAACTTGGTAGGCTCATAGCAGTAATAATGCATAATATATTTTAAACAAATTTGCTTGTGCAAGCATTCCCCGTGAAGTCCATTGGCGCATAGTGCAAACACAGTACTTGAACGCATCACAATGTCTGGTTTACTGCGAATTGAACATCTAAATTCAAGCTTCCCAGGAAGTTTTCGAATGCCATTTCGAGGAGCAAGGCTTGTTTGTTCATTTCTTTTAGCTGACAGAAATTGCTCTGCCACTCCAGAAACAACATGAATTCTAAAATGGTAGCAATCAAGTTTTGATACAGGATTCCATTCTTTGAACAAGATGTAACAATTCAGTACAAAACAGCTAATAACGTTAAAGGCCAGTTTCTTCCAGTACTTTACAGTTCTACTTCCATCTAGATTACAGTATAGCATATCATTCGAATTGATTCCCCCAATAAATTTATTATAAACTCCAATCACACCAGGATTTGTTACAGGAGGACGGTTTTTCTCAGTGATTTGAGTGTAATGCGCTTTTGCATAAGACAAAGCTAGAAGCACTGTCTGTTTTTGGGATTGTTTTTCATGAAAACCACACATTACAATTTTTCCCTTTTGAAAAAACTTTTTCCTCCAACAGCAAACCTTTTTTTCAAGCCATCAGGAATGCCCTTTCGGTTTTTTCGAATAGTCCCAGTTAGGTACATTTTCTTAAAAAATAAGCCTTTGGTAAGTTCGACACTTGTAAATAAGTTATCACAGCCAAAGTGATACCCCTTCATGAAATAGTTACCCCTTTTCAGTAGTTCATACACACCACAATAACCCATTCCTTTTGCCCTCGTTTCAGTTTGATCACGTCCTGCTGCTTGATAAATGAAAACACAAAGGAAGTAATTTTTTATTGAGTCACATCTCATCCAGTGCTGTTTGATACCTCAGCTATGGTGGTGTTTATTTGGCAGATACTGCAAAAGCTGTGCATGGTTTTTGGTCTACAAGATTTTCATCTACACTTAGATGTTTATTCGGTGAATAATACATTCTAAACACTTTATTTGCATGTCGAGCAAGAAATTTGGCAACCGGTCTCCAACTTCGTATGTTGTTGTGGCAACATCAGCAAGATGGAAAAAACCCAATAAATCTATTGCGTGAAAACACTTTAGAAAACCCCGGAATATATCCTGTTTCTTCTTTTTACCAATATGATCGGACGGTTGGCTTTTTAACCAAACCCATGTTGATAATACAGGCCAAAAAAGCTTTCATTTCGACAACAGAAGCTTTGCATCAACGAACTGCTTACCCTATTTCTTCGGTCCTTTTTGAAGGATGGCATCGATCGGCGTATTTGTTCGTTTCACTGAATACGTATGCCAAAAACTGCTGCGTCAATAACAACAACAAAAAGTCCACTGGAATTTTGCAGCTGGTCGGAATAAGTTTTGGTCCAGGTATTTAAAAAAATCGGGTACTGATTCTGTTTCAGTTCTGACTTCATGCAAGTCTGAGTCGGCGTCGCCATAATCAGCGGCCACATTTCATGTAGCTCGACGTGCGTCACTGTTGCTATTACTTAGGACTGTGTGACCATCGAAACTTTCGATTTTATTACGTTGTCGAAATCGAATCGAAGCCATCCAAATCTAAATCGACAGCAGACAGCGGCAGTTGCGAATTCGAACTGTGTATTGGACTGAAAAACGAAATGTAAACAGAGTTTGAACTTAGCTTTAAGGTGCCTGATGACGACTACATGCAGTTAGTTGTTGAAAATTTGCAGATAGTAGACTATCTTTGTTGTGAAAGTGTGTGTTTGTGAGTCTGTGTGACACTGTTTGAATCGTTGTAGTGTTTCACTGCATAATGAATAACGGTGTTTTGGCTAAATTTTAGATATTGTTGTTTTGTTGCCACACAGTTAACAGGTTTAAG
The DNA here is from genome assembly GCA_023313725.1 of Lithobius niger. Lineage (NCBI taxonomy): Eukaryota > Metazoa > Arthropoda > Chilopoda > Lithobiomorpha > Lithobiidae > Lithobius > Lithobius niger. Next base: position 3,952 of record JAHWFP010173958.1, on the reverse strand, counting down.
TTGTTCCTTAAAGTTAATTCCTGCCAGAACAAGCATCTCTTAACAGACAGTGACTTGCTCCCTTTCGGTAATCACATCCAAAAATATTAATGAACCCAATTAATAATTTATATACGAAATATGTGACATGTTGCACGCTGTTTCTGAAATTTAATAGTTACTAAATTAACAGTGGTTTAATTGTAGCAAACATACGATTAAGCGGTTATCCACTGATGCTACTTTAAAATTTGGTGGTCGCAATACAGCAGTGATGTTGATGTATTACATCGTTACTGCCTTAATGAAACAGTATTACACACACGTAGTTACACACTAGTACTGATACTGAAATCTGCTATCTGGTGTGGTGTCGCATGGACCAGATAGAAACTTAAAAAATTAAAATGCGAGAAAAGTGTAAGCCAATATTAAAAAAAAAATCTCTGAAAGCTGAATTGTAAACGAGTAAAAAAAAAGGTGCAAATTATTTACAAACACTATGAAATATTTTCAAGGCAATTATGTATTTTTCAATGCCCTTCTGTGAATGTGTACAAGCCACTTTTAACAGTAGTCTACTGGTACATTACTAGCGTAAAACCTATTGCAATACGTAGTCCAAGGAAAAGTCCAGTACTACAGGTTCAGTTTTGAATGTTTCAAAAGGGGACGTTGCACATAATTTTAACTTATTAACAGGAACAGAACCCATATTTTTGTAACTCGCCAACAATTACGCACCACCAAAAGAGTTCCAGTTTCTTCTTAACTAGCAAATTTGAGTTTTTACTAACTAGTTTTATCTTCATCAGGAGTGAGCTACGACACACACGCACGCACAAACTGTCTTTTCACACATCAACAATCGTTCCTATTTGAATTTCATTCTACACTACTAGTCTCACAGTGGGTCTAAAGTTATTCATCCTGGCCATAGCTGTAGTCATTCTCACTCGTTGAGCTTGACTGACTCGTCAAGTGCCTTTAGCTTGCCATTCAGTTTAGGTGTTACAATTTTTGTTATTTGTTTATATGCTGGGTCTTGGATGTTTAAAAGTCCCGCAGCGTCATCTTGGCAATGTTGGATTGTGATCGCTTCCAAGGCATGGAGGTGTGCTTCCTTGAAAGAGTTCAATTTCATCAATACTTTGGTTCCCTCCCAGTCGACGTCATGGTCTGTCATAATTTTGTATACCACCACAGCAGTTCTTCTGTCTTTCTTGGATGTGGCTTTTGATCTTGCTGTAGCAACAGATTAACACAATCCTTTTATGATTTTACAGGCTGAGCACTCATTTACATTAACACAAAGTTGAGCGTATCAGTGCATTGTTGCAGAGTTCGTACTTTTGAAGGGCATCTTAACCTAACAATTGATAATGTGTGTCCCTCGTGCTGAGACGGGGCTTTAGTAGGTTAGAGCAACGGTTTCTACGATATCGGACAATAAATTCTGGGACTTCAGAAAGTCACCCCTATGACGTCGGAGCCACACTGACCACATGAAAAGGGCACTGTTCATGATCATTTCCTGAGGAATGGTTAGTTTGGAAACTACAGGCAACAAACCTTACTTTAGTTCCTAGTGGAAGAAGGTCAAGAAGCCTTCAATATGATACATTAGTTAAAAACGTTACAGACGTTTTAGTTTTACCTCTTTTGGATACAGTGTTAGCTTTGGGGGATATAAACGACATCCAGCAAGACGTTTCATTCCCACCGATGAAGTACTGTGCCAGGCCCAACATCCTCAAATGTCACATGGTTAATAATAAATAAATTAATTAGCAATTTGTTGCCGGAACAACCGGTCTGGCAAGGATCATGGGGATCGTTGACTGCCACCCTAAAAAGGGGCAGCATAAATGTTTGAAACTTCAGGTTTAACATTTATACTGTATTTATAACTATTGTGATGGTTCCGAGTTCCTTCCTCTAGATGGTAGAGCGTCATTGGCACGGAGAGCAATGAATTGAATAAGCAGATACTCCCGCAATCTGAAGTTGACACCCGATCAGTTTTCACCTGTGTGGAATCAGTTGACCTTTTAAAGAGTAATCATGATTCAAACGAGTTTATCTAGCAACTCTGTGACATCTCAGGCTATTGGGCCAGCCACACTAATTCAACGGTAGGTATGACATTTTTTGCAATTGCAAACCCTCTCAGTTTTAGGAAGTATATTTCATCAAATAGGCTAAGGTGATAAAACAGGTTTCCTTTTTTTCACATGCTGGAAAACAGCAGCTACCGGTAAGTGTGTATAGCAACATCCAAAGAGCTTACCTGAGACATATTTCCTAGTGCATTCCATGCATCCCACTTAGCTTTTCCAACCATGTCAAACATAGACGGCTTCGAAACGTTACACTGTCCAACAGTTGCCTAAAGAGGTGATTATGAATTGATTAACAATAAATAAACTAATTTTTACCTTACAGTTACAAGAAATGTACATAGTATTCAAAGTGATACCAAATAATTGCTGGTAAGTTTACTTCCAGGAAAGGTAATTTACAACCCTCTCCTTAACCCATGCAGTTAACAGAATGAGGTGTTAAGTCTGAATTATTTTATCATGGCCAAGATAAAAATTTGTTACAGTCCTCCTACATTTAAGTATCGCAGTACCAAGAGTTAAATAAGCCAGTACTAGTACCTACACAGCCAGCCTAATATGAACACAATTAGTATTCCTTACAAAGATTAAAAAAATAAATAAAAATAACCACAATAAAGGCAGTGGAAGAAAAAGTTACCACTACCTCTGAGCGGTAGAGTAAGAAAAGCACACAAGCTGCTATTTAGTTTTTTGTGTTACACAGAGAATAGAGGACTTATCAGTAAAACAATCAGATTTCTTTTCTGATAAGTAATCAAGGACTTATTTTATTTTTTGTTTTGTTAATTTTACAGATAGTATGATTGTTTTACGTAAGGGTGTCATGCTATCTGCTAAAACCAAAAAGAAAAAATAGGGTCCACCAAATAAAATATAATTCCTGTGGAATGGACGTGTAGTCCTCAGCTACCGACGTTTATACATATTTTTTTCATATAAACAAACAATACACGTCATATAAAAACAAGGCATTTATTTTTTCTTTCGTGATATGTAAATGTAGGATTATAACAAACGTTTTTCTTTAGCTGCAATATATTTTATCAAGTATGGCAATTTCAGCATATAATTCACACAATTCCTGCATTTGATTATCAGTTGTTCTTCATCTAGTCATTGTCAAACATTCATGACTTTTGCAAGGTTATCATGACTTTTTCAGGAGTTTCAGAATAATATGCTTAGTACTAGTAGACACACTGGCTGTGCAAATAGAATAATAATTATTCTGAGTTGTACCGAGTTTACAATCAACTACAGAATAGAATTTAAGTGTTAAAGCCAAACAAAACAGTTTAAAAAAACAGGGTCAGTCAGAAAATTTAATTTTTATACTTTTTTTTGTTACTAAATCAAAAAATCTTACTTCAGAAATTGTATTTTTTTTTATACAATAAAGATACATTCATATTCATAGAGCAACCTTTTCCCTTTTTCCAGGAAGCATTTAACCATTTTTGTATAGTAGGATGGAGTGTCCAAATAGGGAGGGGATTTTTTTTCCCTTAGAAAGAAAAAAATGTTTAGGGTTGGCTCGTAAAAATAGGGTCGGTTGGGTAACGGAAACCAAGCCATTTTTGTTTGTTTGGCCTAAATGATCAGAGGTTTGTTAAGTTCCATATAATTGTTAAAATAATCAAGCATCGTTAACAATGGTAGTATTAGGTTTGCACATTGTGTCGTTGACTTCTGTCACGTACAAAGCAGGTAGGCTGACCTCTGATCAGCAACAAGCAAGGTCTCAATTAATAATTTCATTACCAGTACTGTGAAACATTTGAATAATTTTAAAACCACAATCTTCCTCCACCATCGCACAATTTCACACAGAAGACACTCACACAGTC
>JAHWFP010173957.1:9987-25407 GCA_023313725.1 Lithobius niger | reverse complement strand
TAATAAGGCATCAACTAGAGTAAGAAAAGAGATAATCAAACCAAAATAAGCATTTAACTAAGAGTACTAACATCTAGCACAAAAATTCAAACATCTGTTTCCCTCTATCACAAATAAAATGCTTAGCTCTCATGTGAATCATCAAAACCAACAAATAGCAATGACAGACCATGTAGTGCCATCTATGAACATGGACCGGACTGTTAGAAATAGACACAATAGCAGAAATAGATACAAATGTCAGTTACGTTTTTCAAAAACCAGCATAGTTACTATGGGGAAAATATCTTCACTCCCTTTTGGATTTCCCACATCACTGCTCCCTCTTACTTCCGATGCGTTACTAATGCTAGTGCAGTTGCCACTCTTCACATTTCAATAAGGTTTAGAGTATAACAATGGATTCTGTAGCAGTGCTGAGAGTTTAAACATCAAAGCCTTCAGCCGAAGCAATGCATTACTATCCTTATATTGTAGTATATTGTAGTATGTTCATTATCATTCTCGTCTGTTACAAAATTCCTCCCTTTGTCTACTCTCATTGTTAAGACTTTGACATTTCACCACTCTACCTTGGGTTAGCGGTGAAATACCTCTCCTATAGTGTATACCTTTTATACGTCTCGTATACACCTTTCGTATATCTCTCCACTAACTTCAACTCAGCTTTTCTCTTTATCTAGTTGTTCAGGGGAGTTTGCTAATCAAACTATAGGCACCATCATGCTTTCGCTGCCATTAGGCGTAATCCTAGTAAGCCTAAACGTCTTGCTACTCCTTGAATGAGCCTCAGATGTAACTTTCAACATGGTGAAGCATTCTTCTACTTATCCCAGTTGTGCTTAGCTTGATCAACTGGATATTCACTGGTAAGATGACATGCGCAATTATTACCTCCATTTACCGAAGTGGTATAAAGAGCACGGAAGAGGTAGATGCCTTCGAATTCCATAAGTACAGAGAGTTTACTGTAAGTCCCGTTCACCCAGAATAAAAGAGTTGGACCGTCCACTGTTCTTTCCTTCATCCTTTCAAACTACATGCACCTCGATAGGTTGACCAGCAGTCTAAGCCAAAGATACCACAGCCTCTATTTTAATTACTCTCATTCGGACAGAAACCTTATCCCCTCAACATAGTCGAGGGCCATTCGGATCGAACAGCACGCTCTGCTATCTTCCAGTGAAATTGTACCAACTAGTGTTAGTGTGAGCATCATTCGTCAACGGCATCATGGGCTCTGAGGGTATTTTGCAGCATCATGTATTCACGCCGGAGCATCCCTATGAACAGACTGACAGGACAATATGTCCTAGAATATGTGTAGACTTAGCCTCTACTGATGTAACCGCCACTGCTGTATTGATAGGTGACCTGTGCGTCACAATGATCGACAATGTCATGCCTGGAAACATCCAGTTATTTTAAAGAATGTCATTGAGATGCCTTCACCCTCCAAAAATCTACTGTCAACATGTCGCCTAATAAATAGCGGTTACATTAGTAACATACATGAGCTGGGGGGGGGATTAATGTGTGCAGCTGCAGTAAGGCTAAAGATCTTGTTAAGCACGGTGAATGTAAACACCACTTATTCCATATTAATTAGACATCGACCAATCTTATGATGTAATGGGGGCAGTGGCGTAACGTACAGGTAGGCTAGGTAAGCATTGCTTACGGGCCCCTGCAACTCGGGGGCCCACCAGGCGCCGAAATATGGACATGGACAACATCATTGAGATTTTTGCATTGAAATAAACTTGCCGAAAGTATCGCCGGGAGAGCCTCAAGTAGTGAACTAACTACGGTATGCAAATTTCATGTTCAAATTGCAATATATTATAAGCTAGTCCAAGTTCCTATTTAACAAGTGTAGTAATGTAACTACTAAGCAAAGCTTATAATAATTCGACAGTTAAGTAGGCTAAAAAAAATACCACACAGACATGATTTTTCATAAATTTGTTCAAACATTATTGTCTGTTTGCATTACGAAGTAATTTTTTTGAACTGAAAGTTGTTGGTTGTTCGGGTAACGGAAACCAAACCATCTACAGTATGTGTATAATTTGGACCAAGACAGTCGGAAAGATGAAAGATTTTTTATTTATTTTTTTTTTTGGGGGGGGGGGACAATAAATGGGGGAGGGCCCGACCAAAAATTTTGCCTATGGGCCCAGAGACACTTTGTTACGCCACTGAATGGGGGAAACTATTTGGAATGAGATTGGAGTACACACGCACAGGGGATTACCAATATTTTGTTTGGCTACCCAGGTAATAAGAACCATATGTCGATATCGATAAATTATAACATAATACCTAGTGGTGTTGTTGCCACTCTTTCTAGCAAAGCATTCCCACATGTGTGCACCTTCGCAGCTCCTCTGGGGTCATACAGTTGCGGTATTGATTTTCTCACTATTGACAGTTGTAAATGTTGTAAACCTTTAAATGTATTGCCCATACCCAAAGTATGTGGAGGAACCCTATTGTGCCCTACCACGGCACTCTCGTGCCACTTGTTTTGGGTCAGATAGCGCAAGTAGAGTCCAATAAAACACATCTATCTAATGTTGTAGGCAATCACGAATGCGATTGTTGATGAGGCGTCTGGTGAGTGTACAACCTGTCCTAACATCCACTTCTTCCTTCAGGTTCGCCCACTTCACCCCCAAATCCCGCTTACGTTTAGGGGGGGGAAGGCCAAAGTACATTCACTATGCAGCATAGGCGTCGATCCATGGGGGCAGGGACGAGGGGGACCATCCCCCCACGTTTTCAAACTCCCCCCCCCCCCTAAACTCCCCTCCACGATATAGGCTGCAAAGCTGTAAATGAGTATCTATTTATCACGCTTACCACGTCGAGTTTGAAACAAGAAAATGTACTTTCGTTTTCCCCCAATTGCATGAATCAGGTCATCAAATATTACGCGTCATCAGTTCCTAATACAGGGGAGTAATGAAGTTAAGAATTTAAGTTGCAAGGCCAAGTCACAAAGATGACGGAATTTTGGTAACAATTAGATTTTTATGACCTCTCATGCTAAAGAATTTTTACGAAAAGCATCCGAAGTTTGCTAGACAATGGGTTGCAAACGTGCCTCGGAAATCCGAAAATAGGTTCTCAAATAGCGTAAAATGCTTCAGCTTCTGGGGCTCTGCCCCGGACCCCGCTGGGGGAGCTTACAGCGCTCCCCCTGACCCCCTAGATGGATTCGCCGGGCTTCTGCTAAAGTAGCACATATTATAACAGTAAAATTTCATTTTCCTCCCCCCTCCCACACTGGGGTTGGTTGGCGCTACTACTATGTCCCCCCCCCCCCACAACTTTAGAAAAATCGACACCCTTGCTATGTAGGCCTTGTCCACTATGGGCATCGTGTAACGCGGTGAATGTTCGCACTCCTTTGCCCACCAGTTGCGCCGAGGGGAAAAGGGACCCCGATGCGCACCTCGTCATGAAGTCCAAATGGGTCTCTGCACGTAAGTATAATAAGGACGGGAGTTGAAAAAATACAAAGCCCGTCTTGTTGCTTGCAGTTGCTTCACGAGACCACGTCTGGATTTCAAAGAGATCTTCTCACCGGTGTTAAAGAGTGCCTCACTTCGGCTCCATTTGGTATAGAATGCCCACATATTATATGCATTTTGTACGGCAGACATAGGGGTGGCCTACTCCACAAAACCATTGACCACCGAATGTATTTGCGGCCCCCACCAGGTTTCTACGAGCTCCTGGGTTGACATAGCATAGTCCGTAAACTCAATAAAGTTTTATACAGCATAAAACAGGCTGGCTGCAGATGGTACGTGAAGCTCCAATCCGTCGTCGCTTAGTGCTGGTTCCAGCAGAGCAAGTGGGGATCCCTACATCTTTTTCAGAAGCGTTGGTCAAAAGTCATTGTTGGTGAGGGTCCACGTAGACGATATGTGTTTCTGTGGGCCTGATGACCTTATCAACAAGGCCCTCACTGAAATTGAACGCTCATGGACCATCTTCGATAGCATGAACAGTTTGTATTTGGGCCTACTGCTACAGGTCGGGGATTTTGGAATTAGTCTACCTCAACCATCTTACATACAGAAAATACTCAGCACCTTCAACATGTTAGAGTTTAAGCCCATTTGTACTCCCTTCCTGGTGACCCAAAATCTTGATCATTGTGACCAGTCACCCCCAGCCGACAAGCAACTCTATCAGTCTCTCATACGCTCCCTACTGTTCTTGGTTGGGAGTTCTCATCCCTACACTAGCTACTCAGTCATGACGTTGTAATATTACAACACTAACCTGGCACAGCTTAATTGGACAGCAACTTATCATCTGGTACTTGCAAGGGACTCAAACCAACAGCTTATTTTTCCTGGGATAACGAGGAGCAACCGGTCGGTTATTCAGATGCGACTTGGAGCATTACCAGGGATGCTAGGGATTTTTCTAGATATGCTGTCACGGTTCCAGTTGCCTGATCATTTGGCGAAATCTCAGACATAAAATGGTCACATTCAGTAGCGTGAAAGCGAAGCTCATGGCCCTTACTGAATGTGGCAAGGACCTGAATTGGATACACAAAATGCTATTGGAACTTAGGCAGGGTCAGTTGGCTACAACCCCGTACACACTATACCCTGATAGCCAAGAAGGTTTTGGGCTTGGTCAACAGTCTTTCATGTAGTACACGCACTAAACCCTATGTGAGAAAGGTTTGGTTCCTGCGTGTACTCATTAAGAAGAGGTGTTGCATTAGGATTTTCGACTTGGTGTTGATGTAATGGCTGACCTGCTTATGCGATCAGTCACATCAGAATGACTAACATGTTTTTTCATGAATTCAATTAAAGTCAGTTGAGCTGAAACCCAAGTCCTAATTATTTTCCTAATTTCAGTTTTGTCCACTTTGGTTCAGTGACTGTTATATTAACATTTATTTCTATTTATACTAACTGTTAAGCTAAGTTAGTTGGTATTTCTAAGTGTACATCAAGCGTAGTGCATTATCGATCTTTGATGTGTAAACTATACCACAGTTGTTTAAACTAACGTTTACATTAAACCTTTTAACCTTGCTATAAAGGCATGTCCCCCAAAACACTTATTGTGTGTTTTTTCTTTTGTTTAAAGGTGGAGCCTTGGGCATTCGGGCTACCCTTTCTGTTGTTAGCGAGGAAAGAAGGATGTATTTGTGAAAAATATCCTCCCTCCCTTTTGAATTTTCCACGACAGGCTCCCTCTTACTTCCGAGGGGTTACTAGCTCTAGTGCATTTGCCTTTCTTCACATTTCAATAAGATTTAGAGCATAACAATGAATTCTGCAGCAGTGTTCAGACCTTATGCAGCTACAATGTACCAAAGCCTTTGGCCGAAGCAACGCATTACCATCCTTATATTGTTGTGCCCTCCTTCATTATCATTCTCCTCTGTTACATCATTGGTCCCTTTGTTTTCTCTCATTGTTGAGACACTGACATTTCACCACTCTAATGAGGAACACTGTATTGTCCCCTTGACTATTAAATTAAACCTCTCTACTATGTCGGACTCTATTCGTAAATCCCTTCACTCACTTCAACTCAGCTTCTCTCTCTGCCTAGTTGTGCCGATGAATTTGTTAAGCCAACTGTTAGGCATCATTTTTTTTTTTTGGCTGCAAGCGTAGTAAACCTAAACGTCTTACTATTCCTTATATACGAGCCTCAGATGCAATCTTTAGTACGGTGAAGCCTTCTTCAACTTTTCTCAGTTGTGTGCAGGTTGACCAACTGGACATTCGGCAATAAGACGACATGCGTAATTCACCAACATATATAAAGAGTGTGGAAGAGGGAGATGCCTTAGAGTCCCAAAGTAGAGCAAGGTTACGTTCAGTCTCCTTCACCAGAAATAAAAGAGTTGGACCGTCCACTGTTCTTACCTCTGTTCTTCCAAACTACACCCATCACCACCGGTCGACCAGCAGTCTAAGCCAAATTTCTAACAGTCACTATTTTAGTTACTCTCGGCCGGACAGGAGCCTTGACACCTCAACAGCATCAAAGGCCATTCGGGGTTCTAGGACAAAACATCGCAGGACTGAACATCACCAGATTAAACATCGCGGACGAAACATCGTGAGGACAAAACATCGCTAGGACAAAACATCGCGAGGACAAAACATCGCTACGACAAAACATCGCGAGGACAAAACATCGCGAGGACAAAACATCGCGAGGACAAAACATCGCATGGGCTGAAATCGTTCAAAAAACATTTGTCATTCAACACTTTGTTTTCCGTGAGTTCTTAATTGTGTTTTGTTTGATTTTGGAAACCCTGTTTTTCAAATTAGGTACAGTTTTTATTCCTGTTTTTAAGAAAACTTTTAGCTGTTTTTCTCTTGTGGTGTGAGGTGAGGTTCGTTAGTACACCCGAGGTGAATGGCGATTTTAAGATTAAGTACAATGGTTCACATAAAAAAATTAAAAAAATTAAAAAAATATCATTAAAAATAAGTTAAAAGTAAAAAATAAGGCTATATAAAAAAAGACGAAGTCTGTGAAATAGGTAACTTGAAGATTAAAATTGTGTGCTTCCTCACGCAAGTTGGTGTTAACAGCATGATTATTGATTGGCACAATACCTATTGCCAATTAATACAATTCCAGACCTTTGTCCCTCCCCCCCGTTATAATAGGCCGATAGGCCAATCCATACCAGAATCGGCCTATTACTAGATAATGGAGTCTTGTAATAGACAGATCCATTAGTGGGCTTTACCCCCCCCCCCCACCCCCCATTGTAATAGCTAATCCGTTACTGAGTTGAGTTTATTTCAGGACAGTTTACAAATAAATATTTGGAAGAAGAACCTCACCTCTCACCATAAGAGAAAAAAGGCTAAACGTTTTCTTAATAACAGGAATAAAAACTTTTCCTAATGTGAAAAACAGGGTTTCCAAAGTCAAACAAAGCACGATTAAGAACTCACGAAAAGCAAAAAAAGTAGAAGAAACGTACAAGAAAACAACAAATAAGAAAAGTGTTAAGTGTTGAATAACAAATGTTTTTTTGAACGATTTCAGCCCATGCGATGTTTTGTCCTTTCGATGTTTTGTCCTAGTGATGTTTTGTCATCGCGATGTTTTGTCCATGATGTTTAGTCCAGCGATATTTTGCCCTGCGATGTTTAGTCCGGTCACCACCATTCGGATCATACAGCATGTTCTGCTATCCTCCAGTGAAATTGCACCAACCAGTGTTAGTTTGAGCGGCACTCCTCAACAGCATCACGAGCTCTGAGGATGTTTTAAAGCATCAAGGACATTTGTGGTCGCGATATCCGAGTTGGCCATACCTGCCTGACAGTTACCAATATTCGAAAGATCGGCAACCGCCGTTTAGGCTACAGTGTCTTATTGTCAACATCACGAAGAATCAAGAAGAATAACACTATACCACCATCAGGAAATATCACTAGTTCAACACGAACCACCAAAAAGTTCCCTCGTTAAATTTTCGGTGAAAGCTTCAGGCCATTCACCTTAATCAGAACGCAACGAAGCACAAATTTAAACACGAACGTTACATGGATGTGGCTACCAAGGTCGTCTACTCGATCCATGTAATGTTCGTGCTTAAATTTGTGCTTCGTTGCGTTTTGATGAAGGTGAACGGCCTCAAGTTTTCACCGAAAATTTAATGAGGGAAATTTTGGTGTTTCTTGCTGAACTAATGAAATTTCCTGATGGTGGTATAGTGTTATTCTTCTCAATTCTTGGTGAAGTTACCAATATTTTCCTTCACTGCATTTTCGTTTATAACCTGGCTAACACAGGCCTTGAAACTAAAACCTTCAAAGATATTCCTTTTCCAAACGCCCTTCATATTTTTAACAACACTAACCTCTCCTTAGCCAATGTCACGGTCCTAGTATCCAAGCTTGACTGGCAGTAGTTTTCTGTTTTGTTCTCCCTTTGCTTACATCACCTTTATATTCAGAAATGGATTTAAAAAATCTTTTACTGGTTATCCTAAATAAAAACTACTGCAATCTTTACATTTTAAGGATTGCAATAGTTTTGATTTAGGAGAACTAGTAGAAGGTTAAGCTTATCTAGTAATATCATTCCGTATTGTCCACCCTTTCCTTACATCACCTTTGTGCTTGCAAATGTGTTTTTTTTTTTTTTTAGATTCCACTGGTTTCTCCTTAACAAAAAACTATACTGCAGTCTTTGTGCTTTAAATAATTTCAATAATTTGCAATCCAATGGACTGTTAAGTAGCTAAATGTTTCAAATGCCGCTCTTATACACCTAGAAAAACACGAGCAATGCAGTTGGGAGGAAAATTGCCTACAGATGTGCTATTGCCCTTTCAAGGACTGTTTAATCAAAGTTCAACCGTGCAGTTCAACAGTTTTGGAACTATTGTTTGTACTGATCAGGTTGTCAAATTGGAGATTATACAACAGCGACAGGTGTGTGGAAATTTACAATTTAATAATTTTACGATAAAATCGAGTGCGACATATCTTTTTCATTAAGTTCATGAAAGTCGAGCATTGTAGGCAAAATTGGAAATCGTGTTTGCCGTTTCATTTGTAACCCTTTTTTGTTAGTTCATGCCTACCATGATTTAAAAAAAAACCCTACCCAGTTAATGCAGAAACTTCAACTAAAGTTTTTCACAAAAAAACTTATTAAGGATTCATCCAAGTTTTCTTCGTTTGAAAGACGATAAGCAACAACGTTTTTCATTTCTAAATTATAAAGCAAACATTTAGCAAACAAAGAATTTTCAAGACTTTAATCAAACGATTTAAATCGAAGTTCGTTAGAGGTTTGAGATAGAGTCCTCTGGCACGAGATATTTTTTTTCTTTTTCCGTCCCGCACCTTTCATTTTTTGTTATACCATATCGGCCAATACGCTACCATTGTTTTGAACATCCTTAATAGCCGTGGGAATCCCATTCTTAATTCTTCTATTTGGTACTACTCTCAAGTTCGTAGGAGAAGACGAACAAACAAACACGCACGCAAACAAATCGTATCTTTGTTTTTTGATGGTAGACTAGATGAGTCCTCACTTCACTAGATCATTTGGGTTCTAGACGAATATCCCCCTGGTGAAAAGCCCCCAGGAAAATATCCCCCGCCAATATCACCCCATTCGATTTTCCTCCGGAAAATATCCCCCCTACAAAAATAAAATACGAACACAAAACGAAAATAAATAGAGCGTTAGCAAGGTGAAGGTATATGATAATAATCATTGTATGGCCTTGCCAATCATAACTGCGGGAAATTCACTGTCGTAAAATACTAACTTTTTTAATATCAATATCCAATGGATAAAAATCTGCTCCACCCCACCAAAAAACGGAAAGCTGAAATTGGATAATTGAAAATTAACGACGATATGTTATAGGCTACACCCATGTGAATGATCCAAAAATTTGGGTGGTAACATCCTACTGCCGACTGAAAACTATGATACACCCTTCAATCGAGTAATTTGTGAGTGGAAGTCTTGATTGTGTGCGCAAGTGTATGTTCCAAAACTGGATGCTGTAAGTGGGCAGTCGGAGACCTTCACGCATGTAACGGCTAGCATAAGTATCTTAAGAATAATGTAGGAAAGGGACTACGCTTTCTGGTAAAGCATGTTATCGTACAATTGTTCAAAACCATCAACATCACTGTCATAAGTCAGAAAGGCAAGAACGGGAACCATATACGCAACTGAAGGGAGAGGTGATCGTCATCTCTATAATCCGTTTGCAATATCCTTTTCCTTTTTTTGCGGGGGAAGGAGGGAGAGTAAAACGTTTCATTCCTATCATTTTCCAGGAGTGAGTTTCTGGCAGGTATGAGTTTCCGGCTTTAGGATGATTATCGTTCTCTCACCTAATTGATTGATTTTTATTTTGTGTTTGTACTTTTTTTAGGGAGGATATTTTCCGGGAGAAAAATTGGGATTGGGACCTTTTCTGGGGGGGGGGACATCTACGGGGGATATTGACGGTGGGGGGGGACTTATCACCAGGGGGATAGTCGCCTGTTACCGTTCATTTGGCATCCAGTGCCGGAGCATGGCATTTGAGCAACCGGGGTCAGTAGCTCATTGAGCATATCCGCTTTATCACTATTATACAGTATATTGCAACCCCCCCCCCCTTGCACGCACCTCTTCCCATATCTACCCCAAAAAATAAACCCATCACGGTGCCACAGAGATAATGCCAACACACTGAAAAAACAACACGAACCTGACGTGTGATGGGGTGGAAAGGTAGGCGTTGAAGGATTACAATTGTATCAGTTTATAATAGAGGTGCCCTCTTCTCTTACTGGCAACAAAACTAATAATGACATGAATTTGGCATTTGTCAAAAGAACCTTTAATAAAGTTCATCTTTTTTTTTCAATTTTATTTTCGGCGCTGTTGGCATCACCTCATTTACTCGAGATTTCCTAGGGATGTACGTTATGTACATGTCGTTTTGTGTCGTTTTCCGTATCTATGCATTAAAAACTAAAATATTCTCTTATTAAACTCAGTCACAATGTTTTTTTCATTCTTTTCTTCGCAGGACTTAATGCTACTGCAGCTGCAAGCGCAACAAAACCACAAACGAACACAACTGCAGAGTTTTCAGGACCCACCCTTTCCACACCCGTGGAGACTACCATTCAAAATCCAACCAAAGCATCTGTATCCAAACCTACTACAGCACCAAAGAACGAAACAAGTAAATCCATAGGGAGCAACTCAACTCAACCCACACAGAAATTAACTTCAGCAACTGAGAAGAAAGCCTCTCCATCCATCGACAAGAAAGGTTCTCAATCCACAGACAAGAACACTTCTCAATCTACCGACAAGAAAGATTCTCATTCCATAAACAACACAGGTTCGCAGGTCGTAGACAAGAAAACTCAACAGTTACTTCCTCATTCCGCTAAGAAGCACCCTCCTCACGCAAAAGAGAACAAACCAACCCAGGCAACCAAGAACAAGTCTACTAATGCAACCAATAACGAGCAACTTAAACCAATAGGAAATGAAACTATTGAGCCAGCTGGACATAAAGCAATGCTTCCTAAACATAGACGTCCTCAACCAAGTCTGAAAACGCCAGCTCTACAAATAAAACAGGAACACCCTCAACAGCTTGACGCTGGTCATGCAACATTAGCAACCCAATCATCCATCGATGTTCATCCAACACCAACGAAAGTCCAACCTGCGAAATCGGGTAAGAAATGTTTCATCAATACCGTATTTCAGAATAAATTGCAATGAGCCATGAAAATTTCATTACCTAACTCTATAATTGCCGAAGCAAGCAGTCTGCATTAAAGACTGGCCTTGTGAGGATACACAATACACTAGTCTGAGAAAGAAAGAAAAGACAACTGCCCCGACTGGGACTCGAACCCAGGACTTTCCGTTTACTAGCCGGCCGCTCTAACCACTGCGCTACCGAGGCACGTACCGGCTACAGACTCCAGCCAAGCATCCTGTAGCCGGTACCCCGCCCCGGTAGCGCACTGGTAAGAGCGCCTGGCTAGTAAACGGAAAATCCTGGGTTCGAGTCCCAGCCGGAGCAGTTGTCTTTTCTTTCTTTCTCAGACTAGTGTATTGTGTATCCTCACAAGGCCAGTCTTTAATGTAGACTGCTTGCTTCGTTTACTCTTTACCTTGTGATTTCTTTCTTTATTCTGTAATTGCCGTTGTACGTACGACCGTACAATATACACTTGTACACTTGTCACTTGTGTGTGTATCTGTAATCGCGTATTCATACATAAAAAGTAAGCTTCGGATAAAAGGTCGGGTGTCACAAACAATAAGCATGGCTTTAATTAAACTTTAAAACGGTTGTTAATAATATTTATTTACGAGTACCTTAACGAGCAATTTTAAAAACGTTTTCAATATCTATTCAGTTTTTTTTAAGTTTGGTGCTTGCATCAATTTTACGTTTTACAGCATGCAAAAATATAAGACAACACATTTTCATTTTATAGGCCACCAATTCGTATTCAAACCACACTAACAATTTAACCTCATAACGATAGATTTTGTGGCGCTCTGATTTGAAAGCCAGGATCCAGAAAGAATCATTCAAAGACTAAGGGCCGCTGCGCACTAGGCAACCAAGCTGCACGGCCAGGTCGCTGCGGCCAACGAAAATGCTTACGGTATATGTAGCACCGCACACTTGGCAGTCAGTCACAGCGGCCACTGGGATCCGGGTGTCGTGCAAGCGACCACAGGGCAACCATGCTTGCTCCGTGTTCATTTTTCACCACGTGATCGGCAATAATCAAGGGAAAACGGACGTAGCCGCGCTGCACGTCGTCATGTTTTTTTTTGGCTGCCACGGCCACGGGCCGCACGACCTGGCCGCCTAGTGCGCGGGGGCCCTAATTATCTACGAATTACAGCACAAAAATTAAAGATTACCATGAAATAACAATTTAACTTTTTTCGTATTAATAGTTTAATCAGAGATGTGCTCCATAAACTACTGAATGAATGATTTGTTCCTTAGAAAAGAATAGCAAAAGGTATGAGAAGGACAACTGGTTGCCACTGACACGCAACCGATAATTTTAAAAATCTATAAAGTTGAAAGTATACACATAGTTAAACAAATTAAAACTCAGTGTACTGACCTCAAGGCCAAGGTCAAATTAATCGTAATAAAATCAACAACACAATTAAGTAAAACCAGACGTAACGTAAGTGACATGCATCAACATGATAAATTATTTAATACCATTTCAAATATATTTCCAAGCCCTCAACTTAACCTAAAAGTTACGCAGGGTATCGACCATAACAGTGTCTTTAGATGCCCGTTTCAAATTTTAACAACCCGATATGAGAAAACATATTTCCTGTAATTACGCTTCACTTGTAGAGCCACCAATGGGTGGCCCCTGGTTCTTAACTTTTATCGACATTGCAGAGACCATGTGGGAGAGAATAAGCTAATTTAAGCCTGCTCATTTCTAGTGAATCTGTATTTAGAATTTTCAAACGCTCGCTGTAGGATCCTGAAGGGAGCAGTACGGTTGCCCGACACGTTGCCCGACGGTACTTTGCCCGACTTCAGTTTCCCGACAGGTCTGTTCCCGACAGTGATGTTTGCCCGACAGGTCTGTTGCCCGACAGTGATGTTTGCCCGACAGATGAGTTGCCCGACAGTGATGTTTGCCCGACAGGTGATTTGCCTGACAGTGATGTTTGCCCGACAGGTGACTTTCCCGACAGTAACGTTTGCCTGACAGTGATGTATAAGAAAAATATCGCACCGCACTAAAAGAAAAGTAAAACTCATTTTTTTTTGTATTTTCAGTAAACTTCTGTTTCATACTTTTCACCTTGCACCCCTCCCCATGCCTTCCCTCGTATTTTCATACCCCCCTCTCTCTACTTCATCTTACCATTCCCCCAGCCCGTATGTTTACCTGTCACTTTTACCTGCTTAATTTTTTTTTAATATCAGCTTTGTATATCTGCTTTGTTAACTGTTCAGATTTATTAACATAAATTTCAGTTTTTTTAACTGTTAAATGTTGAATTGAGTTTTACAAGTTTGAAAAGTATCAGCTTTGTCTACTTACTTTGTTAACTATTTAGCTTTCGTAGCAGCTTTGTTCAGCTCTTTTAATAAAAATAGCCTTGTTAACTGTTTCCATTATAAAAATTTTTCAATAAATTTTACAATTTTTAAAAGTAACAGCTTTGTATCTGCTTTTTACAGCTTTGTTCCGCTTTTTAACAAAAACAACAACTGACTGCTTTATTAAAATATTGATTGAATTTCACAATTAAAAAAAAAAACTTTTAATTTTGTTTAATTTTCTGGTCCCCCCTCTTCAACGTTCTATGTCTGCTTTGTGAACAGCTTTGTGAACAAAAATATCATCCTTGTTAAGTATTTGCATTATTAAAATTTTTTAGGGTGGTATGTGTTTTGTACATTTCTAATAAATTACCTGTCGGGCAACTTATAGTCGGGCAAAGAAAACTGACGGGCAACATCACTGTCGGGCAAACATCACTGTCGGGCAAACATCACTGTCGGGCAACATCACTGTCGGGCAAACATCACTGTCGGGCAACTCACCTGTCGGGCAAACATCTCTGTCGGGCAACTCACCTGTCGGGCAAACATCACTGTCGGGCAAACATCTCTGTCGGGCAACTCACCTGTCGGACAAACATCACTGTCGGGCAACAGACCTGTCGGGAAACGGGCGTCGGGTAAAAGTACTGTCGGGCAACCGAGTGTCGGGCAACAGTACCAGACCCTCTTGTAAGTACTTCGTAAAATGCCGCCGCAGAACCGATTCAGCACGGTTAATACCCTTGACAAGATTTGGAGACCAAACGTGGCTAGGGTATTCAAGTACTGGTGTGTCAAAGACACAAAGGGCCCAAAAGCTCGTCTTAAAGCACTATTTGCCTCGCTACTTTTATTACATGGTTACAGTGGGTGGTGCCTTTCAGGTAAGTTGACAGCCAAACTCCCGAATCTTTCCCTACTGCCCTATGTTCAAGTCTGGTATCATGTAATGAAAAATTTATAAATTTGTTTTCCCGGCCAATGAGAAAACTATTATTTACTTTATTGGTTGAAAAAGGTAACCCCGTACAGAACCAGTTTTAAATGCCAGCTTAATTCTTGGTGGTCAGTGTTATTGAAGATATTACGATACAGTTTAAATCACCTGCAAATTTTGGTATTTTTGCATTTGAACACTGTAGTTTAAGAACATTTGTATGATTAGGCCTATTACATACAATAGAAAAAGTAATGGGCATAAAATAGAACCCTGCACAACACCACTAGTTACTTTAGCAATATCAGAATTCAAAGAGCCAATATAGATTTGCTGTTGACTTACCCAACAAAAAAATTAGAAATTCCGAGTAGGATATTGCCAGAACACCGTAACTGGACAACTTTTTTTATAAGTTTCGTATGAGGTACGGAGACCAAATTTTAGAATAGTTTCGAGCCACAAAGTCCAATCGTTCAAGCACTGAAGCAACTGAAGCTTTGTTGACCAACCAGAAATGAAACCAAACTGGCATGGGTAGTAAGTTACGTTCATTCGGTAAGTCATCAAGGACCGCGGTAGCGGTCCTTATGTAAGCCTCAGCATGAACTTCCATGTGAAACGTCAAACTTTTACCTCCTATAGTCTCGCCCAGAATTGACATAGACCAACGAAATTCGGTATTTGGGGTCGCGTCGTAACCATTTCACCACAGTACAAATTTTAATGACAACAATCAAACCGTTCGGCGTCCACAGCATGGCCATTTCTTGTTGTTGTTGATGTTGTTGTTGTTGATGTTCTTGTTGTTGTTGTTGTTGTTGTTGTTGTTGTTGTTGTTGTTGTTGTT
>JAHWFP010173956.1:103227-130914 GCA_023313725.1 Lithobius niger | reverse complement strand
AAAACTGACAGAGGAAAGAAAAGGAGAAGACAGAGGAAAACTGACGGAAAGATCCTTGGACATTTAAGCACACTGACGGACAGACAAACAGATAGCCACACGGACAGATAAACAGAAAGACATGCAGTCCGACAGACATGAAAACATACAGATTAAAAGACAGAGAAACAGAGAGAGGCAAACATACAGAAAGACAGCCACTTAGGTAAACTTCTAGCCATACAAACAGACAGACATGAAAACAGATAGATTAAACGACAGCAAAACAGAGAGAGGCACACATACAGAATGACTACCAGATTAGGTAAACTGCTCGTCGTACAAACTGAAAAAAAGCTACCGTTTTTTTTTCTAGTTATTACCGGCTAAAACTAGCAAAAACCAGCAAGCTGCTTCATACGCTTATCTACATATATAATAGGCAGCAGGCGGCCAAATCACCGGCTACGCTATTCCGTCGTACAATCAAGTACCCCACCCTGTAGTGCCATCTGTTAACGGGATTCGCCTTCAAATTCGGGTTGGGACACTTTTCCAACGTCTTCGAACAAGTGGCGCCACTTACCAAACCTGCCATGTCGCCGTCTATTGACGGCCTTGGACTACAAGTTCGGGTTATAACACTTTTTCCAAAGTCTTCGAAGAGATGGCGTTACTTACCAGTCCAGCCGCACCGTTTTTGGGTTCGTTTTTTTGGTATTGTTGTGGTGCCAAAGTCGCCAACAAAGTGTTAGTCGCGTGGACTGGGCCATTGTCAGCGTTTGAGCTACAAAAAAAAAAAAAAAACAACCCGTGTCTACTAAAACAGACAACTTTAAACCAAACGACGATTGGTTCTTAATGTCGAGGCCCACTCGAAATTGGCAGCTTGATATTATGGAAAGGCGCATTTATTTCCTAAATGTTCACTTCCAGAAAGGAGTTCAATTGTTTTTAAGTGATCGGCAACAATCGTTGCTTGCAACAATGTCGCCATGCACGGTACCGAGGTGAAAGGATTAACTTAAACATAGGGCTACTTGCTTACTGAATGCTGGATTTCTCAGGGTTTTTTTTTAGCCTTCAGTCAAACATACGCATGCGACTTTTCCGGGGCTCCACCAAAGGGGAAATGTCACGGGGCGGCGTTTTCGGGGGGTGCGGGAGAGGGTGCCAGGGCAAGAACCCACACTATGGGGGTGCTGGAACGGGGTGCGGTAGGGGAAGGGGGAGCAGGGATGTGTGGGTGGTGGGTAGGGGGGAAGAGGTGCGCAGCATGCGCACGGGCACAACTAGTTTTCACAATAAAAGATATTCTTCTCATAATATCTATGCAAACTTTTGACAGCTAGTTACATAAATTTGCATAGACATTATGAGAAGGATATCTTTTAATGTGAAAATAACGTACGAAAGTTAAATAATAAATAAATATGAATTTTCAACATAAACGATGTGACATTTTCAAGGGGTGCTTTTATAATTTTCCAATATTTGACTATTGTGGGGAACACTTTTTTTAATTTTATTTCAAATAGATTTTTGTCATATTTTTTGCAAAAACATGGCAAAAACAGTTTTTGCAGGGACTGTAAATTTACCAGTAGGTTGCAGAAACCAGCCAACCCTGTATTTTATGAACTTAATTCTCGAGTAGTGCAAACCATGCATGCTGAATATTCGAAATGAATCATACCCCCGAGTACTGGGGCGTCAGATTCGATAGGTGTCTTGGTCCCGGCTGTACATCTCTGGCTTCTTACGAACCCGGGTTCGATCCTGGTGAAAGGAAGTGTGTATGTATTGGTCTTTCTCCGGTTTTTTCCCGCCCATGGTACTCTGGTTTCCTCCCTCGTGAGGCAAAAACAACCGGAATGATGGTGGTATCTTCCATCTTCCACTTAACAGCTTGGCGCTCTGGCTTCAAAAAGGTCTAAGCTTATTGGCCAACACCTTCTATTCTGCATTAAAGAAGACTGGCCTTGTGAGGATACACAATACACTAGTCTGAGAAAGAAAGAAAAGACAACTGCCCCGACTGGGACTCGAACCCAGGACTTCCCGTTTACTAGCCGGGAGCTCTAACCACTACGCTACCGGGACGGGTACTGGCTACAGGCTCCAGCCGAGCTACGTAGCTGTTCAATCTTTCTCAGTGATTTACCTTGTGATTTCTTTCTTTATTTACCTTCTATTCTATTCCATTTTACAAGGAATTCAAAATTTATGACCTAGACAAACACAGAATGAGATAGTACCCAATAAGGGTGAGGAGCTACTCCTCTTCCTACTGTACCTCACTAAATAAAAGGTAAGGTAAGGATCTATATTTATTTAATATCTTCGGATTGTTAATTGAATAATTATCAAAGGGGCAGCTAGCTTTATTATTGTAACCGGATTGTGTAACATCATGGAAGTATCTCACAGCATAGCGTTAGCTCTGCAGCAGTTTAATTATCGAACCATCAGTCGTATACCACGGAGATCTCTCCTCTAGCAATATAATATGCTCAATTGTCAAGTGACCTAATTAGCTCTATTAGATTAACGTATAGTTAATAACTCCTTGTACACGATGGATGCGATGTTATGTTTGTCAACGTCCATAAACAAATAGGGTAATTAATGCATTTCAATAACTTAATCTCTTGTGTAAAGCTCAGCAGAATCCTAATATCAAGACAAACTTATACCATTCAGTTTGCGTTGTACACGTTGTAATTAACTTCGACGGCTGTTTACCATCGTTAAAATAAAAACCTTTGCTTTCGAATGCAAAGTTTGGTTTCGCAAGCACATGTTCTCCCTCCTTTCTCTCGTGTTGTGATTTTTTTATTGCCTTTCCCTACCGTGTGTGTATTGTTTAATCGCCATCCAGTCTATGTAGTTGCAAAGTGAATTCCATTTTCTTCTTTTCTGTTACACCTATGTTCTTCATTCTTCTTATCTATCAGTACAGGGTGTCTCAAAATTCTGACCCCCCACTCCAAAAAACTGTTTTCCAATATGGCGTAGTGTCTTCCATTGATGAAATACAAATTTCCGGTGCCCATCCCCGAAAATTGGCAGGTAATAACAAGATCGCAACACTGACGAGAATACAAAAGAGACAACTGTTGCGGCCGTCCACATCTTCGGGTGTTGTCCATTTGTAGTAATGACTTTATGGCCTTATTTTCGTGGAGCAAGTAAAAACGGAGGACGGTCAAAGAGTTTGCTATCTTTTATGAGAACTTGTGTTGACCCCAGATGTGGGTCAAGCCATAAAATGCCTAAAATGGAAAACCAAAGAAACCTTTTGTGTCTGTTTGTGAGCTTTTTACTACGCATGCGTGGAACTTGAGGGGGAGTTTGAAAAGTGAAAACAGTTTGTAAGAACGCTCTTGACTGGGACCGTGAATTGGTCAGATGTATTGTTATGTTGTATGTTGAGAGTAGTGAGTAAATATGTATATAGTGTAAATACATCACGATGTTGTGACCTATTATTTAATCAGCACTTCATCACCACGCAAAGAAATCTGCAATGGTTAAAAATGGTGGCAGTTGGAAAAAATAAGACCAGATCAGCACTTAGTTTGGCGAGCACTGATCACAAAATGATTTGTGAAGATGTATCATTTTTAGTTCTTTCGAACGATGTAACACTGGACCTTCATTCACATTGGGAAAAGCCACCAAGATTGCTATCGTTCAATCAGGGAAAGGCCACCAAGATTGCTTCCATCCACACCACCAGGAAACTTGGTGCATTGCTTTCTTCTTTACCTTCTGCTCTCTCCTCCAGAAGGGCTCCTCGAAATTATATTCTATCAATGTGTTCTTTCGACTTGTCATGACGATCACCATAGTCTCGTTTTCCTGCACCACGTGAGTATAACGTGCGCATTCGTTTTATCAAAACCGATTTCCAAAGTCTCGTTTTCCGGACCAATTGGATGCAATGTGTGCTTTCGTTTTGTCAACGATAATTCCCAAAGTATCGTTTTCCTACACCAATTGGATAAAAAGTCATTGGTGATGGTTCACTGTTTACAGGCACCCTGCATATTAGAAAACGAAAACGAATTCGTTCGATGTAATGGTGGATTACATGAACCGAAGTCAAACAGATAAGGCACACGAATAGTCTCTTTCTGTGTAAGGTCACAGCCAACTTGATACGGCAGCGTCGCTCACCTAAAGGTGAGCGACGCTGCCGTATCAAGTTGGCTGTGGTAAGGTTTTTAGATATCACGATACTGTAGTAGTGACCATATTGCTGCCCTTAAATGTTTTTGACTATTTTTTACTTTTGCTAATTTATTTAATAAAGTTACCTCAGCCTCCCATTTATGCCGAATTTTTCTTAAATGTCAGCTGCTTTTTATTTTTATTTTTCAATAACAATGTGTAGTGTAGGCATTGCATGGCTTGGTCCACATCTACACGAAAAAAATCTTGAAATCCGTTAGATGGACCTGATGGATTGGAATCAGGGTTTGTCATACGTTGTTAAGACAAATTTACACAGCACTCTCCACACAGACCAAACTATTTACCCTACATTCCTGATTTTTAAGTCCAACAACCGGTATAGACTTTGACAATGAAGCTTGTGTCAGACGGTTTGCCGACTGAGTCAGCGAACATGAGCATTTATTTGCCCTCAGTAACACTTTTACAGTAATGACGTAGAAATGTTACGTTGGTAACCAAGTTTCCGAAAAGGGTTAGCCTTTGAAAGTAGTGATATCACTCAACCAGGGAAAGGCCGCTAAAGTTATTTCTGTTACCAGCAAACGTGGTGCATTGCTCTCTTCTTTACCTTCTTTGTACATTGCAAAAAATAAGCACCTTAAACTAAGATGTAAAATTTGCATCAGTTTTTAAGACGTTGTAGGCATCTTACAGTAAGACGGTATTGACGTCTTAAAGTAAGATGCTTTGGCACCTTAAAATTTTGCATCCGTTTTTAAGATGTTTTCGCCATCTTAGCAGTTTGGCATCTTAAAGGCAGATGCTTTGGTAGGCATCTTACATATCTGGCATCGTATAATGCAGGCATCTCACATATCTGGCATCTTATAATGCAGGCATCTCATAAGGAGACGGGTATTTTTTTTGTCAAAGCTATGTATTTATTATAATTAATGTGTAAGTAATTATGCATCTTTAATATGTTATTTTACGGTTGGTTCTTTACGTGCCTTCATCTGTGTGCTATTTTCGGAAAAAGTATTGAAAAAAGAAGTATATAAAAATAATTTTTTTTTAAATTCCTGTTCGCATTTAATAACAATAAGTGGAGTTTTAATTGAAATATTTCATGAGTTCCAAATAATATTGTGCGTTGTGTTGACCAAAAATATTTTATCCATCTAAAACAATACAACCATTTGTTTTCCAACTCAGTAAACTGCCGCCTTAAAATGTTGGCAACTTCACTTCGTTTCCGATTGAATGCTTTGTGTCGTCTTAAAACGATGGCATCTTTGCTAGTTCCACAACTTAAAAAAAATTACCATCTTAAAATATTAGCAACTTTCCAGTTTTGTAGCTTAAAATCAGTTGACATCTTAAAATGTTACCGTCTTTACCGGTTACCCCACTTAAAATAAATTGCCATCTTACAATTTTCCAATTTTCTCTCTTTTCTAGCTAAAAATAAACCATCTAACTGCGTAAACATCTGAAATTGCTGCCATCTTAGACACTGCATGAATTCGGCAACTGAAAACTATGGTGTCTTAAACAGCTAAACATCTTAAAATATTTATTTCGCGTGTCTTTCATATGATAATAAGATGCATCTTACGTTTAATGGCGTCTTAAATGAAACACGTCTGAAATTAGGACTCATCTTACACTTGTGGTGTCTTAAATCTTTAAAGCACAGATTCATTGCATCTTAAATTAAGATGGTTTTACGATTTTCAGGAGACTCATCAACCAAACAACTGAATTTCATATACATCTTACGAATTTTAAGATGCTTAGTTTTTACAGTGTATCCCTACTTTCTTGGAGTGATGTGGCTCCGAAAGTGACATATATGTAATCCATCGTTGCAGATAATTATAATCAATCCTAGCTCAAGAAATTAAAGAAGAGGCCAATGCTCCAAGTTTCCTGGTGGATGGAAGCAATCTTAGTGGCCTTTCCCTGATTGAATGATATCACTACTTTGAAAGGCCGACTTTTTTTGGGTGGATGATTATAATGCAATGATTATGCTGCGTCAGAATGAGATGGTTACCTGAAAAGTGATTAAAGTGCTTATCTCTATTTCGTTAAAAAAAAAAAACTGCTTATTTCATTACCAGCCCATAATGTTGGCTTTTCTCTGTGGCAGGGTTTAGTAACATTCAATCAGACACAGGTCTGCAACTTTTCCTGCGAAGAAAATCACGGAGAAAAGTCCCACTAACAATTATTTCAAATTTTAACCCAATTTCGGTGCACGTGGCATATCACTGCTGCCGGACAAACAAGCCTGTTAGTTGCATGGAATGCGGTATTGCCATTTAGCTAAAGATTTTTTCAACTGACGAGTCAAATTAAAAGATTATTGTTTCGGTTAAAAGTTTTTTTTGAAACTAAAACAATTTAAATTGATGGACTTGGAATTGGAATTGGAATCCGATACGATGGAGTTTCATATTCAATTTGTAAATACGGACTTCAAGAGCCGAGTTCAGTTGTTTACAAGTTAATGTCAACAAGAGTTACTGCATCGTGCGTGGTTGTTGAATGCCTGAGTGCTGCCTAAACCATTGTTAACTCTAAAATGGCCTGGTTTTTCCGTTTGGATTTCTCCAGCTAAATTGTCCCTCTCATCATATATTTGCTTTTGGGGGGGCTTGAGGCTTAATGGTGCGTCGACAACTTGGTCATTAGCGCCAACCTCAGTCACAGTGCAGTGGTCCGGGTTGCCACTGCACCACACATTACAGAGATGTTATTCAAACCCCTAATCTAAATCTTGTCATACATCTGTACCTCCTGCAAAAATTGAAAATTGCTTTTAGGGAGCAGACCCCTCAGTCTGGGTTCGTGCTCCCTAAAATCAAAAACAATATCAAACCATAATTAGGCCTACTTAATGCAGCTTTAACTACTCCATAATGTGTACCCGTTTTTTATGACTGCATATAATAATTACTTTTTTCACAGTCAGCTGCGACCTAATTTGTCGACAATATCAATTTCCTCAGAACCAGACGAAAAATGAGAGGCTCTGTATAAAGGTCGAAAAATACCAGTTCTTATGGGGCAAATTATACCGGCTCAATATTAGACAACGCTTTTTCTGTGAGCGGATGGTCAACCCATGAAATTCTTAGCCGTCTTCTGTTGTTTCGCCACCCAACCTGTCATTCTTTAAGGCCCACCTTAACGCGTAGAGGGGCCAATCCCTTCTGGCTCTTTTCTGGGGAGTGAAGGGGGGGGGGGGGTGACTTTGAGCTTTGCTCGACGCCTTCTTCTTCTTTATCTTTACATTTTTGTACCGGGAGGATTGTTGCTTCAAACGTTCCACTAGCTGGTGTTCTGTCAGGGCCTGCAGACGTCACACGGTACAGAACGAACACAAGGGCCCAAATTCGTGCATGCTTCGACACGATAGTCTTTGTGTTCGTTTGTCAGTCTGCCAATTATCACAGAAAACTAGAGAAAGGGAAGAGGTTATTGCGTTACATCTCTCAGATACGAAAGGATATACATTAGGAAAATAAAACATAACTCCCCGGTGGCTTTGCTATAAACCATTTATGAAGAAGATGAAATCGATTTTGCTGTTTATTTCGTAATTAATATTATGGTAAATAAAACTGTCTACTACATGCAGTATGAACAGTGAAACGCTTATGATGTGTATTTACACTTAACACAGTGTTAATGCTAACTAGCAAACTATCCTAACTAAGGAAAAGGCTAGATGGTGTTGACGACAAGTAACAAGTGGTTTACTGCAGCTATGACATATGCATATAGTATATAACCTTGGTTCATTCGCATAATAATCGATGATTGGCCATTGTCGTGATGATTAGACAGCAGGTACAGTAGTAGTAACGAATCAGAGCAATGCAACCTAAGTTCCAGAACAGAACAAGTGTATAACAAAAACAAGATTGTGCAAGCAAAGTGCACACACTAGCAAAATGAATACAGACCACTGCCCCGTCCCCCGCCCCCTATTAATGGATTTCCATTTATATAAAACTACGCTTATGGTTTATATTTAAATCCATTAATACAATCTGTATTTTTTCCCTGCAACGTTCCTTCCTAATTGCTTTTATTAATTCTTGACAAGAAATAAATTCCGGTCTCCAAAAATTGTGAAAATAATTACAGCATTGACTTCTCCGTTTTTCATTTACACATCGATACATTTCAATTCATGACACAAGCACGACCAGAAATTCGGGTGTTGATGTGTCAAGAACGCCAAACACAAGACGAAGATGTGATTGTAGTATCGCAGAGCGAAGTATTGAAGAATGAAGCATCACCAGGGTCGTCAAGTGTTGCAGATCGATACAATCTCCTCAAGATTGACTGGGTAAAGAACAGCGAGGAGAATGGGTAGAGCGTCCAGATCACAGTGCATACATGGCTCGTTGGATTAATGCCTCACCTGAAGTGAAAGCGCAGATGGCGCAGCAGGATGAGGATTTTTACCAAGAAGTAAAGTCAAGGGAGAAGTGGCTGACACCCACATGTCAGGGATGTAGGTCGGTGAGGCAATGTGCCAAGCCTGTCTCAAGAGGGAGGTAGGCTACTCATTAAGTGGTGAAGAATCCACTTGTGTTTTTCAAGCCTGAACACGAGTGGGGGCTATGTTAAGAAAAAGGGGTGCAAACATTTGTTGTTCGTGCTCAGGCTTGGAAGAATGGCAAGACGGGATAGTCACGTGCTAATTGTGTAGCACGTGCTACTATTGTTGTTGTTCTTCTTTATCAAGATGTCCCGTGAAAAGACGTGTTGGAGCGGCTACGTTGTGTTTCTTTAGCTTAGATAGGCTACAAGATAGGGAAAGACAATTTGGCAGTGGCCTCACAGATGTGTCTGTCGTTGGTGTTTGCCTTCAATGAGACGGCCGTAAAGACTGTCGCTCCAGCCCAAAGACGCCCACCCAGAAGATCGTCGACAACGCATGCAAGCAGCTCATCACCCACATCGCTACATTGAGGTAAATAATGTAGGCTACTTACCCCTCCCTCCTAGTGAATTGTAGCTTTTCAATACCATCCAAAGTTAGATCGTAGTTCGAAAATAGTGATCTGGTTGAAGGTTCAAGTCGTTTGCCCCCAGAACACATACACATTGATCATTGGACCACCAAAGATTCGCTACCTAGATGTTATTTCAAGACCGCTTTTACGCTAGCCGATCAGAACACGGACCTCATCACTGATGCAGGTATGTCAGCAGATCGTCCTTGGGTATAGGGTTTAACATTTTCAGGCCTTTTGTAACTTACCACGCTCTGCCCTATACTGTCCCTCACTTGGCGACCAGAGGTCAGGTCCGCACTCGTAGCCACTTGCGGAATGCCATTTTTAGAACCGAAAAACCAAAGTAACGCTTTATTATCGGTTTGTATGGTAAAATGGGTTCAGTAAAGGTATTGTTGAAACTTCTTCAAACTCCTCCCCCCCCCCCCATGAGACTCCTAGCTTTTCCCTGTCGAATTGGGAATAGGCTAGTTCTGCGTTTGTTACCTTCCTAGAGGCAAATGAAATTGGTTTATCTTGCTCATTAGGAAGGGTATGCAACAGGCACGTGCCCAAACCAAATGGAGATGTGTCAATGGCCAGTTTGAGCTTGCATTTGCGGTTATAAGGAACCAAAATGTTAGATGTTTTAAGTAGCTGTTTTATTTTAGCTATAGTAGCATCACAGTAGGGACCCCAAATCCACTTTTGCTTAGGGCTTAACAATTTAGTAATGGGAACTAATTCGTACTGTGCCAAGTTTGGCAAATACTTGGCATACTGATTTTTAAAACCTGAATATAATTTGGATATACGTCTTGGGTTAGGGGCATCAGTCACTACTTCACTCACCTCTGGCAAGTTTGTTAGCCCCTCTGAATCGATTTTATGGCCCAAATAATTCGTTCAGACTGAGCAATTCTACACTTCCCCAGACCAAACCGTGCCCCAGAATTTTGTAAGGCTGATAACAGCTGGTTAAGACTATTATCATGTTCAACACCCTTACCACTAACCAGGATATCGTCATAGAATGGTTCGCAATTTTGAATACCAGATGTTAAACTAACCATTAATTTTTGGAAGATACCTGGGCTACTAGCTAAGCCGAATAGGCAACATAACAATTTGAACAAAACCCAAGGGCGTATTGATGACTAGAGCTTCTTATGATTCTTGGTCTAACTCCATATGAAGGAATGCATCTTTAAGATCAATCAGACGGAAAGTATTGCTTCCAGAGAGCTTACCAAACAATTCGGCAGCAGTGGGGACTGAATAATGATCTGTTTCCAGCTGTGAATTACAGTTGTTTTATAATCACCCACAATCCGAATTTCACCATTAGCTTTATGTGCAGCGACAATGGGCATGGCCCAGCTAGCTACAAGTACTAACTGGCAACAAAACTCCCATTGCTACCAGGCGTTTAATTTCAGCATTGACTTTATCTTTCAGAGTGAGTGGGCCCGGTCTTACTTTACGATAAACAGGGAGCATCAGGCTTGAGCTTTATTTTAGCCTTAAAATCTTTGAAGCAACCCACAACCCTGGTTAAATAATTCGGGAATGTTTGCTGTCAAAACTTCCGGAGTAATACGTGTTCTATTAACTTCCATAGCTTCTTCTTGTTGAAGCCTTTTGATGTGTCTTAAAACCTAAGGATAAAACTGTTTAAGATCAAAATCAAAGATGGCTAACCAACCCTTGCCTGTTAAGGGCAACTGTTCAATTTTTTTTAAATCAAAGCTTGAACCTGTTCAGTCCTGTACAGTACAATCCAGTACAATCTGTACTTTCACTCGAATACAACCAAAAACTTTTTCAATCTACCCAGTCTAAGATTTTCAAGTTAAGTTTCAAGAGTTTACAATTCTTAAAATGAGTTTGGTACCAACGTAAAAAGGTAAACTAGTGGCATCACAACCACGATCTGCTTCTAGTGGCAACTTCACACCATTAATGAAACACTCAACCGTCCACTTCTCCACCCTAAGTGCATTGATGCTCAGTACGTTGTTTTTCCAAGTAATCATCAGACTTGCCCGAATTTTTCCAATCACTGAACTTGACTCTGACTTCTCATTTTGCTGAACTAAATGAGCTTTGTTGTTTTTATAGCCGTATTTGTGCCTTTCACCACTACTTTTAGGAGGCAGCTTAAGTTCAGGTGTTGTAGTTTTCTGATTAAACTGTTTAGGCTTCTTACAGGCCGGTTTTAAATGCCCTTTTTCGTGGCAGCGGCCACAGGTATAATCTTTGGAACGACTACGACTTCTCCCGTGATCCGTAAAGCCACAACAAAAACAAGTAAGGTCTTTATGACTCGAGGAGGAACACTTAGACGGTTCACTTTTATGTTCAGACTGCGCTACAAAATTAACACTACTTGAGCCGGTTTTAAGTTCTAACTGATTTAACTCAGCTGCTTCCAGCGAGAGCGGCATTTCAACAGTATCTTGCAAGTCAAAAGTTTTTTAATTAAATCACGTGGCAAAATAGGGCTACTGACTCCACCAACCACAACGATGTTGCCTATAACAGCAATGTTTTGTAGGTTGTTTAAGAGCGTCTACATACTCATCTGTGGACTCATTAGGTTTTTGTGACCTTTTATTAAATCTAAGCCTTTCAGAAATTGTACTGGGTGCAGGTTCAACAGATGTTTCGACCGCTTTAATGAGAGTGTCATACGTAATGCTTTCAACCGAAAGAGGATCGATAATTCTTACGATATTTTGAAACATTAAATCACCCACGATTGCTAATAAAACATTGCGACGATCGGCGTTTTTAATTTTCTTAGCTTTAAGGAAACATTTAAATCTTAAGCTGTACATTGACCAAGAATGGTTTCTTGAATCAAATTCTTGAAACAACTCATTAGGTTTGACACCTTCAGCTTCAGCTCCAGAAGTAGACATTTTAACTGAAAAATTCTAAGCTAAATTATTATCTTATTAAAAGCTTTTTATTTGACAGAATTCTAATTTGCACGAGTTTTACCTAAAACAGTTGCTTAGCGACCTGCAACTACAGTTTTTAGGATTTTAACAAAAACTATTTTACTCACAACGTAGCGTTCAAATTTAAGCTTTTAAGCTTATTTACTAGCATACTTGTTTTCAAATGATGAGCGTAATAAGTAATAAACTAATAATAAGTAATAGGTTATTAATTACAGGCAACTAATCATTAAACCTGCCTAGACAAGCAATTAACCATTGAATTTGTTTAAACAAAATTATCTAACATAAATTTACTACACCATACTATATAGGCTTCAATTGAAAGCTAAATTATTTAAGCTTACTAGTAAAAATTTATCAAACTTAGGCAGTTCTGAACACACATACCTAGAAATTCAGTTTTGTTGTAAAACAACACAATGAGCACCAAGCACCAGACCAAGAAGCAACCAGGCTATCGGCCCATCAATAAATAATAAAGTTGACACCTTTAGAACTCTAAGGTTTTCCCGTACACGGCAAATTTCAATGCAATATAAAATAGGAATGGATGCCCGAGTGTGGAAAACTCGATACACGGACGTCTAGGATTGCTGGGGGACCACTGAACCAATTCTGCACACTCGAACATCAGGAGGACAAAACTTTGTGGCCACTGGGGATGGATCATAGGTGGTAAGGGACCGTATCATATATGCTGAAGGATGGATGAAGTGGAAACAAACAACGAGTTCTTGTGTGGCGGCCAAGAAGCAAAGTTGCTTTCCCTCCTTGTATGTATGTTTGTGATCTTTAGGTCACCACTGAGAAAGATTGAACAGCTACTTAGCTCGGATGGAGCCTGTAGCCAGTACCCGCCCCAATAGAGCAGTGATTAGAGCGCCCGGCTAGTAAAGGGGATGTACTGGGTTCGAGTCCAAGTTGGAGCAGTTGTCTTTTCTTTCTTTCCCAGACTAGTGTATTGTGTGTCCTCACAAGGCCAGTCCTTAATGCAGACTGCTTGCTTCTTTTAAACAACGAATTATTTGGCCCTTGTCTTGAATATTTATTCTCTCTTATTAAGTTTGGGGAATACACTCTTAGGTCTCGTTCAGGCTCAACTACACTCATTACACCTTATTGCTATTGACGTAACTGCAAAGTTTCCGGTGATTATTCTATTCCTTTTTATAGCCCATTTACTTGCTGCCTAGCATACAAGGTTGGGAGAATCATGTGGAAGTTTACCATTCATTACCTCATTAGCTTCTGGATGAAACATCCTAGGCCAATCTGATCGTAAATGTTCACACGCATTACTACTTCCCACGAAGAATGAGGCTGTAAACGTTAGGAAAGCAACTAACGTTGAGGAAAAACATCGGCGTTAGCAGTTCAGGCTATAAGGCTTCAAGGTTCTGATCAGGCCTAACATGGCAACCAAGATGTCAACTAAGGCTAAATCCTACTTTTTTTTAGGTCAGCTAAGAAACGTGCCTTCCCAATTACGAGGTTGCTCAGGGAAAAAAAGGAGTAAAAAGGTAAGTGAGCCTGAACAAGAAAAAGTAGTGCTACAATAGCAGAGGTACATGACGTTACATGTGTAAAGATAATATCAATGCCGTAAAGATCAAGGGGAAACATTGTTTTGTCACATTCAGTCAAGGAGTATCATATAAGGGTGTGTAACAGTACAGGCTGATCCAAAGACGAGAGTCATTGTTTTGGGTCTCTCTGCGTTTGTCATTAAGACTGATTCGAGATCAAGCATTACAGCACTGAGTAGTGCTATTTCCACGATTAGATTCTGTGATCCTGTTATCTTCACCATATGTTGGAAGTTGTGGTCTGCCTCTCAGCTTTCCTTCTCAGCCATTGTCTGGGTGAAGGGTCACTGTGGTATTGAAGGAAACGAGTATGCAGATGTTGAGGCCAAAGATGCTGCCTTGTCAGCCCCGTGTACTATAACATTTGTGAAATCTGCTAGCTCGCACAGGGATATCCTACGGTCAGGCACTTTGCGGCTATGAAACAGTCAGTGGAGGGGTGCTGCAAATGGTAGGGTTCTGTGTCAGCTGAATCCAACGTGTTCGTACCGTGTGACCCTGGACTGTCTTCCCTTCTGAGCTATGTACTGGCCTCTCCTTGCTTCCTGCACATATGTCACGGTTAGGATGGGCTCAAAGTAGTATGTGCAAGTGTGGTGCAGAAGGACGATTCAGCACTTCCTATTGCATTGCACGCGATATGTTGATGCACCTAAGTTTTTGTCTCTCTGGATCGCTGCTGCGGATGTATCACCAGAGAGTCTGTTAAGTTTGGGTGATTCAAAGACCACGTTGTTGGAATGGAAGGCACGTTAGCACCAACATTGTTCAAATTACAAATGTGGCTAAGAAATGTGGCTAAGATTACGAATGTGGCTAAGTGTGTAAGTGTGTGAAGTTTACCAAGACCACTTAAGCTAGAAGCGTCAAAACAACAATATTTACAAAGCAGGAACAACCCAGTTTGGACGTCAATGGAAATATTGTGAGCAGGGAATAAATCTCCCTGTCACAATACACTAATTCAAGTTGCGGTCTTTTCAACACTACTAGCAGGAATGTCGCAACGCGTCGCATCGTCACAACTTTCAAACTTAATTGGGAAACTAGCAATTACAAGGATATGTACAGGAAATAATAATAATAAATTCCTGGCAGCAAACTATATTTAGCCAGAAATGCCAACACAGCCACAAGTGAAACAATTTTTTGAACAAGGTTGTTTAAATCCATCCCCTAGTGAATGACTATATACTAATATTTGCCAAATACCACAAATTCATCTTACCTCAAAACTTGCAGCAGAAGTTCGAAGTTGTGAGGGGGACTTTTAAGCGTTATTAAAAAAAACTAAGTGGTAGGCCCATGCCTTTATCTTCGTCGCCAATTGATGTGTATTTACACTTAATGCTAACTAGCAAACTATCCAACTAAGGAAAAGACTAGGGCGGTGTTGATGGCAAGTAAGTGGTTTATTGCAGCTATGACATATACATATATAACCTTGGTTCATTAGCATGATAATCCATGATTTGCCATAGTCATGATGGTTAGATGGCAGGTACACCAGTAGTAACGAATCAGAGCAATACAACTTAAGTTCCAGAACAGAACAAGTGAATAACAGAAACAATTGTGTGCAAGTAAGGTGCACACACCAGCAAAACGCATACAGACCAGCTTTCACGAACGTATGTATGCTGTTTATGTATGGGTATACTTTTTAATTCGACGTTACATGCGGTCCATTCGCCGGCTGAAAAGAGAACATGTGCTTTAGGAAGTTTCACCCGGCGAAATATCTAAATTTTTTACTATTCAATCTGAATAGCAAAATATTTTCTGTAAAAGAGTATTTTTTTTTTCTCTTTACAGTTTGAAACGATGAAGACAACATACCAAATCCTCGATTGCGGGTGGATCGCTGCCTAACTTATATACTGTACAACCCCCAAGCCCTTTCCTCACAACCTGCTGTATTGCTCTACCCTCCCCCGCTACTACCCTGTCTGTTTTCTTAGAAATCGTGCGGCTCGAAAGCAAGGCATGCTTGGGTTGGGAAATAATTTCCCATGTTGGTTTGCCCCAAGGCATGGCTGGTATCGTTGTGACTGCGATACGAGGACTGGTATTGCGTATGGGGACTCAATGTAGCAATCGAAAAACGACATGGTAAGTTGAAAATCCGAACCGAGCCAATGCAAAGAAATCATTCCTTGCTCTCCCTGAAGACAAATAGAAGCACTGAAGATTACAAAAAAAGTATCCCCTGGCCGTATTGCTAAAGCCACCTTATATTTCGTACCGTTGTTATTGTTGTTTTAAAAAGTTCTATCAGTTGTATCTCGCGTCGTCTACTGTAGAGCAGAAATCACAAAAGGGTTCACCGCTCTCAATAACAAACTCAAAACTCTTGTCAATTGTTGCCAGTTTTTGCAGACGCCCACCTTGTGCATGTAAGGGAAAATTCTCAAGTTTGTACTATATGTAATGGATAGTGTTTGTTCCTTTCTGATGTAGGGATCCTTATATGACTTTTAAGCTGTCTATGCGCCAAAAAGGACGGGAATTTAGAAGTTGTACTCATCTACGAGTGTTGTGTGCGAAATAATGATTGTGCAGTCTGAATGATTAAATTTATGTAAAACAATAAATTTTACTGTTTAAAATTGGGTTTTAGGATTGGTGCCTAACACTGTCGAATGTTGCCGTTGCCCTCGAAACATTATCGTCCCTATTTATGCCACTGCCGATGCCAAGCATTGCCTTATCTATCTAGCTGAATATGTATAGCATACATCACTTTTCATTGCGCATACCTCTTTTAATGGCGCATATTTTGTTTTTATGGCGCACACCTCTTATTGTGGTGCACCCTCTTTTTACGAGGTCCACCTTTTTTTATGGTGCGCACATCGTTTTACGGCTCACGGCTTTTTTAACGAAGCACTTCTCTTAAAATACTAGAAAAAATCGCGGTGGAGGGGAATGTCTTACTTCACCACCGATAAATATATTAAGATGCACATCTATGATTAAACAATTGCCGCAAAGCCTAATTGTTACCAGCGCTAAGAGCGCTTTTACATCCATGTAGTCTGGTTGCCAGATGATATGTTTAACCTAAACCTGGAAGTAAAGTCCGCCCAATTGTTTATGGTGTTTTGTGTTTTTCAAGGCATACTTATTGAAATTCTGCAGGTTGTCACTTTGTCACCCTTGAGCAAATTTAAATATTCAAGATGGCTGAAAAATGATATATCGGCCATATCTTCGCTTACAGAACAGACAGGATAATCATTTTGTTGTTTAATACTATCTTTTCAGGGTCAGGGAATACTAATAACGGAATATCTTGTTGATAAAATATACGCCCTTTTTTTTAGGGGATGGTATCTCAGTCACCATTCGTTTTTTTCGTTCATGTTCAAATTTCAACTGCTATTCTGCCGTTTCAAATTTAGGTAGAAGACCCCAATTAGAATAATTCGGAAGGTGGAAATGTCTGCTTTGCATCAATGAGTTTATCATCGTTAGGGACCGAGCTGTGTCTTTTTTACTAGGGGCTGGTATCACAGTCACTGTTCGATTTTTTTAACTTTCAACTGCTATTCCGACGTTTGTAATTTAGGTGGATGACTCCAATTAGGTTCACTCGAAAGGTTTAAATGTCTTCCTATGAATGAATTGAATTGGAGTCGTCCGCCTAAATCATAAACGTGGGAATAGCAGTTGACAGTTGAAAATCAGCGAAAAATCGAACGGTGACTGTGGTACCAGCCCTGAAAAAAAGCGTATATTTTATCAACAAGATAATCCGTTATTAGTATTTCCTAACCCTGTAAACACAGTATTAGACACTAAAATGATTATCCTGCCTGTTCTATAAGCGAAGATATGGCAGATATATAATTTTTCAGCCATCTTGGCCGCCATCCTCAATATTTAAAGTTGCTCAAGGGTGACAAAGTGGCACGCTGCAGAATTTCATTACGTATGCCTTAGAAACACAAAACACCATAAAACATTGGGCGGACCTTACTTCCGGGTTTTAGGCTCTGCTACCAGACTAATGTAGAATTCCATGGTTCTGAGAGTATTTTTCCCCGAAGTGTTGAATCCAACGTGAGTCCAGCGTGAATGATGAATGGAGATATTTGCAAGTTACCAACACTGTTGAAGAAGGGTTACTTGTGGATCTAAAAATAGATGCAAATATTATTCTGAAAACGAATTGGCATTGGAAAATGAGTTCAAACTTTTACCTGTGCCTCCAAAACATTTAACGACTGTTAATAAACAGTTTAACTGAAACCGTGCTTGAAACAGTTGAATTGAAACATTTTAATTGTTGTCAAGACTAATGCCACAGGAAAATTAATGCAAAAATTCAACCAAACATGCTTCCACTAGCCTTCAGAAAATAGCCATCTCAAACCAATCCCTAAATTGACGCCAGGTTGGAATAAATACAATTGATTTTTTTTAAGTTAATAACAATGCCGAAAGGTTACCTTTTGGGACATATACGAAATCATCGAAAATTTGAGTTTTAACAGGTTACATTTGATTGTTCCCAATGATCTTAAAGTTTTGCCGTTTTGACCAAAAACACTGTTTTTTAATCAGATCTTTTCTGCAAAAATAACATTTAAATAAATCATAAATAAATAAATAACTTGTCGCATAAGCAACTTGAGTGGGAAGGGCCCATTGCGGTCCACTGACTCCCAGCCAAACTAAAAATTATTTAAAGGGAAACAATCAAATACAAAGCAACGCTGCAGGTCAGGTCAATTCACGTCACAGAATAAATAAAATACTGTACATTTAGAAAGTAACTAGAGTCAAATCAACATGTGCTTAATAATAATAAATAAAACACAGTAAGAGGCAATAAAAAAGTAAACTAGAAAAAAAAACATATTAAAAACCTTTTGAAACATTAAAAAAACCATATAAACATAGTTAAAAGGCAATAAAACAGTGAACTGGAATTTAAAATCGCATCAAAAACCTTTTTAGGTCACATCCGGACAGCCTACTTTTAAAAGTAGGTAAATTGGGTGCCTTGACCACCTCATCAGGAAGGGCATTCCATGGTACGACAACTCTGTTTGTCCAAAAATACTTGCGAGTATCACAGTTAGCTTTGTTTACCATAACTTATAGGAATGACTGCGAGTCCTGTCACCGACACGTAAATCAAAGAAAAAAGAGCAATCAAAATCTACTAAATTGTGCAAAAGAGAGAATTTTTTCGCATAATTTTTAATGGGCACAATAGTCTAACTTTTACTCACCAATAAACCCAAAAATGGGTGGTTAGTCTCTATGGTTATGTTTTAAGGGTCCCCAGTTGCTCTAAATTTTTGTCATTTTGGCATGTTAGTTCAGGGGCCAAAAGGATTCGATGCAAGGCGACAGACTCAGTCTAGACACAACTTCAGATGGAAACATTTATTTCTGGAGGCCCAGGTTTGCCCGAAAGGCTGCCCACGTTTTGCCTCATGTAGAAGGGGGAAATGTCTACCTTGAACAACTTCAGTCAAAAAACAACAATACAACAAGACTACAATAGTCACACCATCCTATAACATTGTTATATACGACGCAACGACGCTAAAGGAAGACATTGTTACATCCCCCTGACATAACTGTAACTTGTTCAAGGATAAATCTAGACACACGCTAGTGTGTCGCCGCCAAGTAGACGTTTTATTGTTGTTGGAGCTTAATTGTCAGAGCGTAATTGTTAGAGTGTTATTGTTGTCAGATGGCGGCTCACTAGAAGACTGTCTTTTAACTGAAACCAACTTATACGCGATTTCAGCATACTGGTGTAAATTCCCCATGCGGTAGAAATCTTTGCAAATCGTTTGAATCAGGTGTCTTCGGTCAACACGAAAATGTGGGAACGTGTCCTTCATGGAGAAAAAGTGTCCTCAATAACGTTGATTTGTGTTACTGGTGACTAGTAACTAGTAACTAGTAACTAGTAACTAGTCCGCAGGCTCCCATGTTAATTCTCATAGGGTATAACGACACGTCTACAGCTCATTAGGGAAAGTTGCCAGATCTAAATTTCGGTAGACAGGTACAGCGTCATATGGGGAAGTGCCTTTTTCTGAAATGGGGGTTGCAGCTAGAAGCACGTGGCCCTGAAGTGGCTCGTAAGTGCAAAATTATTGTTGTAACCATTGTTTGTATTGTCATTCAACAGTAGATTATAACATGCTTAAGTGTTACACGCTTATCGTTTCAGTACTTATATTGTCAGAATGCACTGTTTTTGCAAATAGGTGGTTCACTAAGAGACAGAATACCTTTATCTTTTATTGCAAAGGTTTGGTCTTTTTTTTTTTTACGGTACATGAATCCAAACTGAATTATCTGCCCCACCACGATAAAAGGAACAATTTTGCTGGAAAAAAGATTAGGAAACAAAATACACATCGTCAGCACAGGTGGGGAGTGTTCTTTATGGACAAAAAGTGTCCTCAATAACGTGACGCGTACATTTTATTTTATGTAGACTTACTGTTCTTGCAGTCTAGTGTAACAAGTGTGACAAGTAATTTTAAACAGGTGGTTAGTTGATTAGTTTTAGTAATCTTCGTCTGCCACCAGAATATTAGAACTGTATGAACATTTACCATTCCGTGAGTTTGTAGCATGTGTTCATGATTGAATCATTAACCTGAACCTCGGGAGAGCCAAGTGAAGGGTGATGCGCTGATTGAGTGAGCGAAGCGAACGAAAGTCAGCGTTTGTTAGCCAGTGCGCTCAAAAATCGGAATAAATAGACTTAAGCATGCGAAACATGGGCATACAATACGCCAAACCATGTCCATTTGGCTGGTGTAACGGTTAATTGGGCAATAGCAAACGTAATAATTATGAATTAGAAAATTTATAGATACTCCAGACAAAAAAGGTAGAGGTGACTATTAGACAGTGGAATTCTTTGTATTCACAGGCCCATGAAAGTTGTGATATCCACCCAAAAACAAAACTGGTATAAGAGCAGCCGCCAAGTTTCCAAGAAGGGTCGGCCTTTCAAAGTAGTGATATCATTCAACCAGGGAAAGGCCGCCAAGGTTAATCCTATTAGCCAAGTTAATCGTACGGAATAATACTTTGGACGTTAAATGAAAACTTGAAAGATTGCTACCGCTAGTAGTGGAAACTTGGCGGCTGATCTTATACCGGTTTTGGTTTTGGGTGGATTAATTTCCACCGAAACATCCATGCAAAAATAAATAACATTCAGAGCAAACATTATAACCGCATAGACACGGCAAATATTGCAACTACCTACAAATAGGTGTAGCTTGCATAACATAGTATAACATGTGGTATACTGTAAAATAGGCTATCTAATAACCTAGGAAGCACTGATAAAAGTGAAAGTATAATTTTATTGGTAGGACCACTAAACACTTAATCACGCTCTGTTACCAGATGTTAGTTCAGGGCCCAAATTATTCGATGCAAGGCGACAGACTCAGTCTAGACACAACATCAGATGGAAACATTTATTTCTGGAGGCCCAGGTTTGCCCGAAAGGCTGCCTACGTTTTACTTCATGTAGAAGGGAAAAATGTCTACCTTGAACAACTTCAGTCAAAAGACAACAATACAAGAAGACAACAATTATATCCGACGCAACAATGCTAAAGGAAGACATTGTTACATGGCGGAAAAAACTATTTTTCCACATTTTTTTTTTACCAAAAATAAGTTTTTTTTTCCTGCTTGCAATAGCGCACAACAACATACTTTCAGTCAAACACGAACCCAAACCAAATATTTTAACCTTTATCAGTTTTAGACGAAAACACTCTTTTACGGATTTTTTTTTTCTGTTTACAAGAAAAAGTTTCAGTTAAAAAAAATGCAATAGCATTAAAAATGTATTTCTTGAGCCTTACTTGATCTAAATATAACTTTAATTTTCTTACAGTTACTGATGGCTACTCAAATGGAGTTCAGAATCCCTCGAGAACATCCAGCGATTACTCTACCAACATATACAGCTCTCATGGAATATACCCTTTTAGTAACACATCAATTAAACGTAACTGGCAAACCAAAGATCCAACTTTTGCTAAAGTATCGGAACCTCTGGCATTAAGAACTGAAGAAATGTGGTTCCTGCACGAATTTTGCTAATTCTTCATGCTTACCACACCAAATTAAGGGTTTAATGACGCCACATGAAGCAAAAAAGACACTGTTAATTACGTATAAAAAGTTAAATCTCTTCAAAGGTGAACTGCGAAGTTATTTGACATGACTGCTGGTAAATGTATATTTTCCGAGTGTAACTGTGCTAAAGTTGTAACATCTGGAAATGAGTACGCAAAAAGTTGGAAGTTTCATGGCTAATTCAGTAAGTGTGTCCACAAACAAGCAAAACACAAATAGGGCACTACCCCATCTTGTTAGGCCGAATCATCTTAAATCCCGGCAGCAAACGTTCTCGTGACCGCCACCCAGGAATTACCCCATGCCCCTTGTACCTATCCATTATTTAAGTAAAACCAGAGCAAGGAGAGGTAAGGATATAATCCCAAAACCCAAACGTAATTGACAGTCAGTGTGGCGCACTGATTGTCGACTTCTGCCAGGTTCTGGGAACCAGTCGGGCTGTTTTACAGCTTCGCTGGTATTCCAAGGGCCATGTAATGCGTTATTACATCACCTCTCCTCTAAGTTTTGCTTAGAAGAAAGAAAAGTTTACCACAAAAGCGGATATTTGTGCAACACTTGATGACTCTAAAGTGTGCGCGGCCTATCTTGAGTTCGCCGCAGAACGAACACAGATAATCGATTGTACGTTTTTGGCAGCATAGTGCCTTATTGATATCCAAGATGGTTACAAAAACAATGGCGGCCATCGATTAAAGCCGCCCCCTCCAGGAAGACGTAGTCGCTCGTAAAATACTTCCAGGACTCAACATACTGTTAGTGATAGTTGCAATCTGTCGGTATTCAACAAAATAATAATGAACTAAATAAAACACACTTGAAACGATTATTTATTGTTAGGTGCATCTCTAATCTTCAACCCATAGGCCGCACACAAATTGTTCCTGTTTAAAAAAAAATACGCACAGATACGCTCCAACCAAAGTTCAACACTAGTAAAAAAAAAATTATTTCTCACCATCGCACTCTTTTCTCTTTGCACTGCTCCTACATTTATTCTCCATCTGACAAATCCATGGACAGCACGTCGATTTGTGGTTCGTCAGCTGCCGGCTGCTGCTTGTACCTCCTCGACTTGAGAAGATTGTCGTTTCCACCTCATTTTTGTCTGGCATGACAGACTAGTGAGCTCTTGCATTCCCATGGATCCATCATGGTGGACATCTGGTCATATTGCAGGTGGATCCAAACGACTGTGGGTGACCAGGCTTTCCCAACTGAAACTCGTAATTGTTCAGTTCTTGCTCCCAGTAGCCGAAGGTGTACCGCTTAAGTTGGTGACCAATCCAACCTGCTGGTGAACAATCCAACCTGCTGGTCTGGTTGGATCCGAACAACAGTGGATGACCAGGTTTCCCCAACTGAAGCTCGTAGTTGTTTGGATTCACAATTGGGCCTCCATGTGGGCATACCTTTTCATCCCCAACTGATTTCCTTAGTTCATGTCACGTTTGTCTGCCTTTTAATTGTCCGGATGCCACATCCCCATCTCCTGGTCGTGGATGCATTCCTCCTTGCTCTATGGTGGCCCCCAAATCTTCAGGAGGTTTGGGGCCGGTACGGATGGGATCCCGGTTTCAATTCCGGCTTGGCTATCGCAGTTTGCGCAGTCCTCCTTGTCTTTCATCCCCAGCATCCTGGTTTCTGGATTTCTTATTGCCGTGTCCCAATGATATTAAGGAAAATTGGAAATAAGCCATCAGCGATAATGATACACCAGAAATAACGTAATTCAGTAAGCCACTCTTATGCACTTACGTTTCGTCGGAGTGGCATGACCCGGATTCGAACCAGCTACCCAGTTCGCCCCCAGATCACTTGCATAGCGCCTTAACCGCTATGGCCACATCCTCCACTGGCATAAAGATAACTCACTGAACCCGTTATTAAGGTCACAACCGTGACCAGGACTCCATTCGACCGAATGTTCTCGGCCATAGGCAATGGAGAGGGAAGACAAATCATACACTCATAAGGCTCAACGAAGGATAAATAAATAGACACAAATTGCTGTAAATGATATTAAGGAAAATTACCAATGATGGCAACCCAAAAGTGCTTAAAAATACTTCAACATAAAGTCTCTAGGTTTCACGTTCTGTGAAGCTGCTGATGATCTAAGTTTGGCACCTCTGGTGGGTGTTTATGGGATTGAGACGGATCCAGTGGCCATTTTCTGTCCACCAATCATGATCCAACCCACGGGCGAACTTGCTATGCCGCTCTTCCAGTCTCTCTTTTCAGATCGTGCCTCCTGATTATTTCCTGTTCCATGCTCGCGAGATGCTCCCAACCAGGAAATTTGAATGCACCCTCGCGCCTGGTTTCATGTTCATAAATGAAGCCTTACTTCTCCTTGAGATCTGTGCAATGCTAGAATTGCTTGCTCCCCCAAAATAATAAGTAATTTCAGCAGCCCCATACAGTTTGGAGTCTCATGCTAGGCAGTGGATCCATTCCCCTGCCTCTGCAACAGGGTCAAACGAAATATGTGCATTTTTTCACCATATTTGTTGTGTCCAAATTCAGAACCTCACAGCCTAGTTATTAGACCAAAAAAAGTAGCAATATCCAAACAGTTTTATCTCACAAAAATTTGGCTGGCTTTTTGAACTGCTTCCTTCTCAGGGCAAGCTCAAATCCCGACAAAGGACAACAAGTTTATGTAACACCTGGAAATGAATACACAAAATGAGTAAGTTTGGTCACAATCGGCAACTTCCATCCAAGCATTACACAAATAAGGCACAATCACAGGGGACAAATCGTTCCAAGTTAGGCGAATCGTGCCAAGTTCCCAGCAACAAACGTTCTCACGACCGAAGCCCAGGAATTCGGTCTGTTACTTAGGCAAAACCTAAGCAAAGAGGGGTGGATGTAAAAACCAGCTGTAATTGGCAGTCAGTGTGGTGCACTGGCTGGCAACTTCGTTCTGGCACTGGATACCAGCTCAGCCTGGTCAGCAGCTCCACTGCTGTTCCAGGGGCCATGTAAAAGGGTT
The DNA here is from genome assembly GCA_023313725.1 of Lithobius niger. Lineage (NCBI taxonomy): Eukaryota > Metazoa > Arthropoda > Chilopoda > Lithobiomorpha > Lithobiidae > Lithobius > Lithobius niger. Next base: position 106,019 of record JAHWFP010173956.1, on the reverse strand, counting down.
GCTACAAGGTTTGTAAGGTTCCCTTTCAGCAGCCAGTATTTCTTCACGAGAACGTCAAGATTCAACAATCGTGAGTAGTCTTTTTCCTTTCTTCCAGCTTTTGCTTTACTTTCTTTGAAGATTTAAAATCAACCAGCTGCACCCCCGGCGTAACATACGCCGATCTAGCTGGTTCCCACATGTGCCAGCAAAATACTTTACTGAGCAGCATGAAATGAAAACGGCTCCGACCCCTTCCCTGTCCCCATCCAAGAAACCTTTCTTTTTTTGGAATTCTTCGTTGGCAGGGTGTGGAAAAGTTGATCTTGGACATCACGATCGCACCACAAAGAATTTCATCACTCTGGGGGTCATGTCTTGAGGTACCCCAAGGGGTTTCAAATTTAACATTATACGACAATGGGCGGAATGGCGAAAAAGGCAAAAATGATGATTTGGCTGGTTTTAAATTTAATTTTAATGTTATATCGTTTGGAAACACTTAGAGACTTAAGAAAGGTACCGGAAACGTATTTAAAAAAAAAAAAATCTCTGTGCAAAACTGTCAGTAGTAGTTATGGGCCAAAATTGCCTGAAAGGCTGATTTTGTCCAATTTTCGACGCTAAATTATTCCCACAGCTTTTAAGAAAAACAAAATTCTTTGTAATTACGGCATGCTAACGGTGTAGTTTCAAAGAGAATCTAATGAGATAATCCTAAAAATTAAATGTTAAAACAGTCTAATTGTAATTTTTGTCCATTTCGCCGTTGCGCCCATTGCCGTACAATGTTAAACTTTGAAATCCTTCGTGCAACTCAAGACACGACACCAGAGAAGATGAAATTTTGTGTGTATGAAAGTGATGCCCAAGAGAAACATTTCCACACTCAGCAAATGAGGAATTCCAAAAAAGGTTTCTACACTCCACCCTATAGAGCAGCGTCATGTGACGTCATATTGGCTACAATAGAGATAACTGCAATGGGCACTAGATTAAAATGGAGGGTTAAACAATGGCACTTCTAGTCAAGGCAGTGCTTTGAGAGCAGATTTCATAGGCTTAAAAAAACGTTGTTTTCTCCAATCCCTTATGCTGTTAGATTGTAATTGGAAAATAAAGATTCCACGTGCTTAAAAATGTCAGCAACTGCCAACAAATCGACAAAAATCGCGCATTATAGGCCTAAGAAATCCACTCTTAACAGCATTGTTTTTAGTAAGACGCCCTTCCTTTTCCCCTCCAGTGACCCTTGCAGCTATCCCAGTTACCGGCTCCACCATAGAGTTATATACAATAATACAACGCTGTGTCACTGCCCTATAGGCAGCACTGATTCGTCGTAATCAATCCTAGCGGGTAAACTGTAGAAACAGAAATGCCGTAAGTTCAGCTTATAACAGGCGCAGATTCTCTCCGCTGCTTCCGAATGGTAGGGGGGTGGAAGGAGGAGGGAAATCAGGCAAAGGGGGGTGGGGAGGGGGGGAAGGGGATGGGAAGAGTGGCGGGGAGAAAGGGCAGATGCTGATCATTTGGCAGTAACGATGACGTGGACCCAGGATTAGCTCGGCAAACGATTCATAGAGACTTTTAATTCGCTCGGTCCACAGATCAATGGCGGTACAAATATTTGCGCTCGATCGAGAGAAAATTACGCTCGCTTCGCTCAACGATTGCCGCCGCTTTGCAGTTGTTGCACAACTAATAGGCGAGCTGGCCGCCGCAATTTAGTTGTGTCAACTTGATAAAGACAACAAACTCGGTTCTTTGCGATGACTCGTTTGAAAATCAGAAAAACTAAAGGACATCGTCTACTCTCAAAAACGGAAACACGAGTGCCTTCGCAAGTCGACGGAAGATGTCGTGTTAAATAGAAAACACCGAAAGAGTAACGATTCAAACGACTACTAGCTACATCGTTCGTTCTGCTTACTCCGGTGGCATCGTTCCGTACATCACGACGCTTAGTTGTTGTCCGGAGCATCACAATACTGATGAACTGACAACGAGCAATAGCTGCAGTTGTTCGCAGCGTTCGTTTGTCCAAATCCTCAGCTCGTTTACCTAAATAAGTGTTTTACGTTACAAAGGTTTACAATGGCGATATTGATGTTGTTTCATTACCGATGCAGCTGCCAATATATTTATTTTTGTTACCGATACTATTGTCAATATTGATGCCAATATTGATGCTTATTCTTCACCAATACTATTGTCGGTATTGAAGCCATTTTTGTTTCAGGTAGGCCTAATGGTGCTGCTTGTGCTTTTGCTAACAATGCTGTTGCCGATATTGACGCAGTGTTCGTTAGCAATACTGTTCCAATACCTACGTTTTCGGTACTAGTACTGTGCCCGTATAATTTTCTTTGCCGATTCTGCCACCAATATTGAGGCCAGGCACCTCCGTGCTTCAGAAGCGCGAATGTTTGACACCCTTTTAAAACCAGGTAGACGGGTTTGATTATTCCAGGCATCAAATCAGTTGATACAAAACCAATTTTAAGATCTATATGTGGTATATGTTGCAAAATACGTAGTCTTTTTTTTTTTTTGGTTATTTTGTGCATGCATTCCTTTCCAGCTCGTCTCAGCGCGTAACTAATAGCTTCAAGACCGTTTGTTTGACACTTTGCATAAACAGACAATGACGTCATGAACGAACACCATGAGGATTAAGAAAAAACGTTTTACAGTCATAATATCAGGTTACAGCGATGAAAATAGGCCTAATCAAGGCGTAATTTAATTATCTTTCGTTTGATCCTACTCCCATGTCTGTAGGTACTATGGCTCCAGAGGAGTAGAGGTAC